>VMDO01010331.1:0-55915 GCA_007922755.1 Pedetes capensis
CATTTTAGTTTTCATCCAATTTTTATTAACTTTTTTCCACAATGTATGTACCTTTAATATCATTGACTTGTTTATTATCACTTTTATATCATGGAGTATGTACTTATAAGAATTTCATTGGGAAAAAAAAGCAGACAGGTTGTAAGATTGTATTTACTTTTGCTAAGTGTACATGCATGTTTTCTTTTTAATATCTTTTTCAGCTCCACCAAAATATTACTTTCTCACTTTTTTCCCCTAAAAGATACTTAATACATATTGCTCTTTTAAAAAAGAAGATAGTCTCAAATCTGCTTCTTGTCTGCCTGATAACATCTTTAAGAATCTAATTTATCTGTATAGAATACCCTTGCAGATAATGGGGTAGAAAGCCTATTAGTTTGTATTGCCTTATGTAATAGTTTTCTTTTCTTTTTCTTTTCTTTTTTATTATTTTTTTTAAATTTGTGATCTTAGGTGCTGAACCCATGGCCTTCCGCTTGCATTCTTTGCAAGTGCTCTACCACTGGGCTGCAATCCCAGCCTGTTTTTTTTATTTTTTAGCTTGATTCAAAATCTTACTAAATTATGCAAGATGCCTCTGACCTCAAATTTACAATCCTCCAGCCTCTGCCTCCTGAGTTGCTGGGATTACAGGTGTGTGCCACCGCACTCTGCCTCTTAATATTTTCCCCTTATCACAGATAATGCATTAAATGCTCCAAACTGTAGAATATCCTCTTAACAGAGTGCTGGAGGACAGAATGCTTTCCTCTTGGTGATTTCACATTTAGAATACATCAAACTTTATCCATTCACTCTATATTAAAATTAAACTTCTTGAAAGTATAATTCCAAAATGCATGCACAAAATGATGAAAGAGACAACAATAAGAGTGATAATGTGGTCTTTGACAACTTGGAATAAAAAGTGGATGAAATATCAATGGTGATAACCTCACTCACCATTCATTTGTGCATTCAAAGTGATGGATGGATGGGTGAGAATACTGTATTTTCCTTTATTATATTTCATCTTTGTATCCAGTCTTGTATGGGGATTTTTATTATAATATTTTTTTCTCAGTAAATTCTTTAGATTAAAAGATTGAGCTGGGTGCGGTGGTGCAAGGCTGTAATCCCCGGCAGCTCCAGCGGGTGGCGGCAACAGGATCGCAAGTTAGAGACCAGAGGCAGTCCGAGTAATCTGGGGAGACTCTGTCTCAAAAGGGCTGGGATTTGGCTCAGTGGGTAGAGCGCTGCGCTGCAGTCTCTGAAGTCCCGAGTTCAATTCCCAGCACCACAAAAATGGGAGAAGGGCCTGGCAATCCACTCCCAAGGCAATCCCGAAGCACTCAGCCATTGAAAACCCTATGAGGGTCGCTATGAGTCGGATACCGACTTGACGGCACCTAACAACAACAACAACAACAACGACAACTGTCTCAAAAAAGTAAAAAGAAAAAAAAGTGCTAGGGGTGCATCTGAGTGGTCCAGCACATCCAAAGCATACAAGCACGAAGCCCTGGGTTCAACCCCCAGTACCACAAAAAAAAAAAAAGAAAGAAAGAAAAAAAGAAAAAGAAAGAAAGAAAGAAAGAAAGATTAAAAGATTGAGCAGAAACTTTACAGCCAGGTGTGATGGCATATGTCTGTAATCCCAAGGACAGGGGAAGCCGAAGGAGGAAGATGAGAAGTTCCATACTAAAGCAGCCTTCATATTTTAAGGAGACTCTGTCTCAGGGTAAAATAATGGCTGTGGGTGCCACCCAGTGGTAGAACACTTGCGTGCATGTGACAGGCCTGGGTTCATGCCCACAGTATCACAAATAAATTAAAATAAACAAATAAATAAAATTTTTTTTGAATATGCTTTTGATTGTGTTGAGTTATTTGAACAGACATACTTTCTTTGGAATTTTGTTATGCTTTTTAAATAGTAATCTCATTTGTGACAATGTTTCCTTTATAAGGCCCATATTGCTTGCTTCCTTTCCTAGGCTTTACTGTGGGAAATGCAAAAGTGTGCTTTAGAAAATGAGATTTGATATATTTGCAAATTATATTGGATGCATTCCTGTCAAGCATAGCAAAAAAAATATTGAAAAGATTATAACTTGGGTTGTTTGTGTCTTCTAATGACACAAGGAAGTTTTAATGTAGCCACTGAAGATAGATTATTTTCTCTGGAGGACTGTTTTTACATGTGCAATACCTTTTAGATCTTAAACCAGGAAATTAATGTTACCTGGTAGAATGAAATTGTAGTTTTCTATCTAGGCATTATGCCTTACATTAAATTTAAAATAAAAACTAATGTTATTAAATGACATATTATTTAAATGTACAACTGGAGAAAGCTTAATTCTGCTAAGTCAATCTTCGTAGTTATTTTTAACAAACTATATAATTCCACTTAATCTAAAATTTCTCTGGATATCTCTTGGAATACAGTGATTAGGGTACAGATCATACAAACATCAAGGAAATGATTCAGAATGAGGCTGAGAGATTTATCTACAAAAGCTTTTGTGAAAATCCACTAAATCTTTGTTCAAAGACTTAAGCTTCTGCTCAAGAATTATTTTCTATTTAAAGACTATAGTCACCAAAGGAAACCAAAATCTGGCACTAAAAGAAAGCTGTTCTATGATGTGTTTACTGCTAGACTGCTGTCAGCAGACACTTCGTCTACCAAAATAAATAGTTTTAATTCAGCAAACCACATCAGCTCTAAAGCAGTTTGCTCCATATGCTTTTACCCATTATTTTCTTAATTTTTAAAATAGACACAAATTCTTGGTACATAGTTTTCTCTTCATTTATTTCTTGACTTCCCTTCTTTACTTCAGCATTCCACACTCATCAACCCACATAATACACTATTATCCTACTTTAAATATGTTGTTGTTGTTTGTTGTTAGGTGCCATTAAGTCCAGTTCGACTCCTAATGACCCTCATGTTAGGTGCTGTCTAGTCGGTATCCGACTCATAGCAACCCTCATAGGGTTTTCAAGGCAGAATGTTTCGGGATTGCCTTGGGAGTGGATTGCCAGGTCCTTCTCCCATTTTTGCAGTGCTGGGAATTGAACTCAGGACCTCAGACACTGCAGTGCAGCGCTCTACCAACTGAGCTAAATCCCAGGGGTTTCCAAAGGCTGATTGTTTCAGGATTGTTTAGGGAGAGGACTGCCATGTCCACGTTAACTATAGGGCATCTTTAAAATTTTCGTCTTCACATTTTGTTTTGTGGTCATAATATCATATTTATACTGATGTTTTTGTTTATAAGTAATAGCCTTATAAAATGTTTTTACAGCTATGATGAGCACTTTTCTGAATGTATCACTCAAAGCTATGTTTAATTTCTTTAATAAATTGGTAATGGTCCAATTCATTCAAAGCATTTTATAAATGCTTTGAGCAATGGGTATTTTCTGGTCATTTTGCTATTGAAAAACATGTGGCAATAAACATGTTTAAACTTCTCATGCATAAATACATTTTTTACTAAGAAGAAAAGATTCCCAGAAATGGAATTGTTGGAACATAGTGTAAATGTAATTTTAATTTTTGTAGTGGTTGCCAGATGGCTTTCTAAGATTTTTTTTTTAACCAATCCACATCTCTTCCAGTAATGTAGGTGAGTACTTTTTGCCTGGATTCTTGCTAATAGATATTATCAGTCACTGTAATTTTGTCAATCTGGCAGATATAATGTGATAACCTAATCCTTTTTTGCATTTTCCTGACTGTCCTTGAATTTCATTAGGTGTAGGTTATTTGAATTTGCTGTTATGTGACTTAAATTTTCAAATTCTTACCTATTCTTTTAGGAAGATTTTCCTTGTGACATAATTTGTACTGACAATAATATTCTTAAACTTAATTTTCTGTCAAATGTTTTTTGATAGTACCATGAAAAGGTCAGTCTTCTAAATTATTTCAGTAAAAAATTTTCAGTTCAGAATATATTAGCTTCACTAAGATTATAAATGCACATTCAGACAATTTTTGTTGGGCTTTTATTGTCCTGTTTTTATGGTGCTAATAATTCATTTTTGTATTTTAAGCTACATGCCCAAGTTTATTTCAGCATTAAAAAATTGCATCATTGTAATTGCTATTATTTCTTTTTAAAATATTTGGTAGCATTCTCTGGTCCTGAAGATAAAGTTCTGGGGGAGATTTTTAATTGTAAGTTCAATTTCCTTTATGGTCATAACTTTTCCATTTATGGATTTTATATTGACTATGTCATGGTAGTATATTTTTCCAGAAATTGATATATTTAAATTAAAATATCAAATTCATCTTTTTAGGGTTGTTTGCAGTATTCCCTTATCATCCATTTATGTATAAACAGACCATAATTATATCCCCAATTTTGTTGTTAAGAATTTGTGTTTTCTTTTTACTTTCTTAGTCTTCTTAGAGGTTTTTAAGTTTTACTGACTTTTTCAAGAAATTGACTTTTTGTTTCTTTTCATTTCATTGTTTGTTTGTTTTTTTCAATGTCATGGTTTTCTTCATTCTACTGGTATCCAATCTCAACAGCTCTTGAAAGCCAAGCAAGATTGTGCCTGATTAATCCTTGGATGGGAAGAAAACTAAGAATTAGAGGAGAGCAAAATAAAAAGAAAAAAAATACATTTGAGGAAAAATAGAGAATATAATTCAATTTGGGAAAGTAGAAAGGTTCAAGGGGATATTTTTGGTTTGTTTACTTTCTTTGCAGTATACATACATAAAGTTTTCCTAAATACTTTGACCAGATATAATTAAACTATTAACTGGTCAGGTATAAAGCTAATAATTGTTGTTGTTAGGTGCTGACAAGTCAGATCTGACTCATAGCAACCCCACATACAACAGAACATAACGTTACCCAACACTTTTGCAAAGCCTGGCACTATCTCAGTGCTTCTCTGTTATTCATAGGGTTTCGAATGGCAATTGTTTCGAGTGTGGGCTGCCAGGTTCTTCTCCCTAGCCTACAGTAATGAGTATGCCCAGGAGTCTTCCATCCAAATACTAATCAGATCTGATTCTATTTAGCTTCAGAGATCAGATGGGATCGGATGCCAGGGTGGTGAGTACAACCAACATATACAAATGAAGATTTTGCCTTTAGAACAAAACATGGCATTTCTTATTGTTTATTCTTTTAACACTTTCTTTTGCTAAGTAAAATTTTAATTCTTTTGTTTTACATTATTTTGTTTTTGAGACAAGGCCTTGGCTGTCCTAGAACACAATATATAGCAAAAGTTGGTCTTAACATCCTGATCTTCATGGCTTAGATTTCCAAGCACTGCTATTACAGGTGTGTGCAACAATGGCCAGCTTAAAATTGAAAATATTTAACAAATCCCAGTTTATAACATTTTCTTTTATGAATCATGCTTTTTGTGTTTTATCTAAAAAGTCATCAACATATGAATATCATAGATTCTCTATGTTATCTCTCAATAATTTTAGTTTTTGAGTACATTAAATATATAATAAATTATGTAAAAGTTCTAGAATACAAATCTAGATTCTTTTTTTTTCTTTTGCATGTGTAAACTTGTAAAAGCACTATTTGATGAAAAGTCTGTATTTTCTCTGTTAGACTGTTGTTACCTTCTCGGTAATCAACTGATCCTATTTTTGAGGGTATAATTCTGGACACCCTTTTTTAGTCCATTAATTTACTTATCAATTATGTCTATCCACACCACACTGTCTACATTATTGTAGCTTCATAATAAGTGTTAATATCAGTATCAGTATTCCAATTTTGAATTTCTTAGTGTGTTGGTTAATCTATTTTTTGTTTTTTTGTTTCTTTATTTGTTTTATTTATTTGTTTTATTTTGTTTTTTCATGTCTGTATCTTAAAATTGTTTTGGAATCTGAAAAATAACCTGCTGGGATTTAAATGATACTTTTAAATCTAGCTATAAATTGTGAAAAACTGACAATATTTCGTCTGCTTATGCATAATTTTGGAATATGTCTTCATTATTCTACATTTGATTTGATTTCTTTCATCCATATTTTAATAGTTTTTCTCATTCTGTTTTTGTCTGAATTATCTTAGATTTCTACACTAGTGTCTTTCTTTTTTTGATGGTGTACAGTGGGTAGAGGTGGCACTGATAGAAATGTTGATGCATTTTAAGCTTTATATTCTGTTTACACCTTGCTAATATGTGGAAAAATACTCGGTTTATTAAGCATTTACCCTACAAGCTTGTTAGAATTGCAAATTTTTAATTCATTTTAATTGACAAGTTGCATAACTTTGTCATATGAAATAGGATGTTTTAGAATAGGAATACATGATGAGACAGCTATACCGTTAATTAATACATGAATTACAAATTATAATTGTTAATTTTCATAGTAAGGACACTTAAATGTGTTCCTTTGCTCATTTTCAAGGCTACAGTACATTGTTATTAACTATACTTGCTATCTTGTAGAAGAGACATCCTGAATTCATTTCTCCTAGATAATTTGAGTTTGGTATCCTTTGGCCATCATCTATCCAATCCAACCTGAAATTCTATTGCTGTTTCTCTGGTAACTCTCACTTTATTTTCTGCTTTTCTGACTTCGTTTTATATATTGAGATAGATAGACAGATAGATAGATATACACATATTTATTCCATGTGTTAATGAGAACATGTGTTTATGTCTATCTATGCCTGGCTTGTTTCCCTTAACAAATATCCCCCAGGTTTATCCATGTTGTCAGAAATGACTACAGATTGAATTTCCTTCTTTTTAAATGGCAAATACTAGCCAGGCATTGTGGTACTTGCCTTCTGATCCTAGCAACTCAGCAAGTGGAGGCAGGATGATTACAAGTTTGAGGCCAGAGGTAGCCAGTACAACCTAATGAGCACCTGTTCCAAAATAAAAGTAAAAAGTAAAAATAGGGGCTGTGATTACAACTCAGATATGAAGCACTTGTACAAGGACCTGGGTTCAATCCCTTAGTGCTACAAAGTAAGGTAATTAATTAATTAAAAATTAAAAATACAGATTAACATTTGATTATGCATGTATACCCCAATTTCTGTTTTCATCTATTGATAAACACTTAGGCTGATTCCATATCTTGATTATCATGAATGATGTTTCAATTAATTTGGGAATATAAGTATCCCTTTGATGTTGTTGTTAGGTGCCCTAGAGTTGGGTCTGTCTCATAGGAACCATATGTACAACAGATGAAACATATGTACAACAGATGAAACACTCCCCAACATTGTGTCATGCCCAGTACTATGTCAGTGCTTCTGTGCTATTCATTGGGTATTCAATGGTAGATTATTTCAGGAGTGAATTGCCAGGTCTTTCTCTCTAGGCTGCAGCACTTGGTATTCCCAGGTAGTCTTCCATCCAAGAACTAACCAGGCCGACCCTGCTTAGCTTCAGAGATCAGAAGGGATCAGATGCTAGGGTGCTATGGCTGCAGGCATCTCACTGATGCATTTATTTAATTTTATTTGGTTTTATATTTAGTAGTGAGATTGCTGGATCATATGATAGTTGTATTTTTAATATTTTGAGGACTTTCCATTCTGTTTTCCACAGTGGTTGCACTCATTTACATTACCATTAACAATGTGTGGAGGTTTCTGTTTTCTCTATCCACCAAAATTTATTATTTTGTCATTTTAAGAATAAGTGTATTAATAGGGTTGATATGCTACTTTATTCTGGCTTTCATTTGCATTTCTCTGATAAGTAATGACATTGAGTAACTTATATACCTGTGGCACATCTGTACATCTTCTTTTGGGAAATGTTTATACAGGTCTATTGCCACTTTAGAATGGAACTATTTTGTTCTCACACTAGTGAGTTCAAATTTCTTATGTAATTTAGATATTATCCACACATTTTTATATATGGTTTGCAAATACATTCTCTTACTCCATATGTTGCCCCTTCCCTTGATTGATCATTTGCCTTGCAGAAGCTTTTTTGTTTGATATAATCCTTATTTAGTTATTTTTTTTTTTTACTTTTTTTTTCTTGTCTGTGCATTTGTATTCATATCCAAAAATTCATAGCCTGGAACAATTCTGCAGAGCTTTTACAACTTGATTTCACTATGAATTTGACAGCTTCAAGACTGATGAAGTTTTTCATCCATTTTGAGTTTTGTTTTGGATATGGTATGATAATTTTTCTTTATGTGAATATATAGTTGTCTCAGTACTACCATTTATGGAAGACACTATCCTTTTAACATCATATGTTCCTGGCATTTTTCTCAAAAGTCAATTGATTGCAAATAATGTGGACTTACTTCTTGGCTACCTACTTTTCTTCATTGAAATTATATCTATTTTCATGCCAACACGATACTGTCTTTATTATTATAGCTTTGTATTATATTTTGAAAGCAAGTACTGTGATATTTTCAGCTGTGATCCTTTTATACAACATTGTTTTAGATATTTAGGATTTTTTGTGTGGTTTCAAACTATTTTTATGGTTGTTCTTTTGCTTTCTATGAAAAATATTATCAGAATTTTCAGGGAAATTACAGTGTCTAAATATTTTTATAGTTAGTGTAGGTGGCATTGTTTTCTTGATTTCTTTTCCATGTGGTTCTGTGTTACTGTATGAAAAGTTACTGATTTTTGTACAATGATTTTGTATCCTGAAACATCATTGAAAAAATTTATTTGTTAAAAAACCTTTGTATAATCTTTAGGATTTTAAAAATATAACATGATGTCATCTACAATCAGGAACAATTTACCTTCTTTCTTTCTGTTTTTTTTTTTTTTTCTTCTTGTACTGAGGGGTTGAACCCAGAGCTTCTCACATACTTCTCAAATGCTTTGCCACTGAGATGCACTCACAGTCCATTTTTATTTTCCTGTTGTGAAAAAAGATCTCACTAAATTATACAGGCTACCTCTAGGTCTCAAACTCCCAATCGTCCTGCATCAGCCTCCCAAGTCTCTGAAATAACAGATGTGCACCATGGTCCCTGCACTCTTTTCTTCTACTTTAAATCTGCCCCTGACTCCCTTGTTTCTTTTTTTGTTTTTTTATTGTTTAATTGCTATGCCTAGGGTTGACAGTACCATGGTGATAGAAACTGTTTTCCCCAATGAGTATATTATTAGGTGTAATTTTTGTTATATGTGGCCTTTATCGTATTGAATTTCATCCTACTATGCTTAATTTGTTGAAAGCATTTTTTTCAACCAGAAAAGTATGTTAATGGTTTTCTTTTTTTTCTTTTTTTCTTTTTCTTTTTCTTGTAGTAGTGGGATTTGAACCTATGGCATGTTTTGCAAGTGCTGTGCCACTGAGCTGCACTGGCAGCCCTTTTTTTTTTTTTTTTTTTAACTTTTTGCGACAAGTTCTCTCTAAATTATGCAGACTGCCTCTGGTTTTGAACTTGAGATCCTCCTGCTTCTGCATCTCGAGCCGCTGGGATTTCAGGCATGCACCACCGTGCCCAGCTTTATGGTATTGTTTAATGCCTTTTGTGCATATATTGACATGACCATATGTTTTTTCTTTTCCTTCATTCTGCTAAGGTTGTACATCACATTTATAGTTTTGTGAAGGCGAATCATCCTTTCATCCCTGGGATAAATCCCAATTCACTGTGGGGTATGATGCTATTAATATACTGTTAAATTCAATTAGCTAGGATTTTGTTGAAGATTTTTGCTTCCAGGTCCATGGAGAACACTGGTCTACACTTTTATTTATATTTGTTTCTGTTTTTGTTTTCAAAACTGTAGGTTGAACCCAACGCTTCGTGCATTGTAAGAAAATGCTCTACCACTGAGATGAACCTCCAATCCTTTCCTTTTTGTATTTTATTTTAGATAGGGTCTTCCTAAGTTGCACAGGGTGCCTCTGGCCTTGAAACCTCCATCCTCTTGGGTCAGTCTCATAAGTCACTAGGATTGTATGCAGTTGACACAGAGCCCAGCTGTAATTTTCTTTTTTTTTGTACCATTTTTTTGTAAGTTTCATATTGGGATGAGGCTGGCCTAGTAAAATCATTGTGGAAGTACTATCTCTTCTTAAATTTTTTGGATAGCTTGATAATGGATTCTTATTTAAATACTTAATAGAAATCAGATGCTTCCTAAAGGAAGGGAAACCAGAGTGCTGCTTGGAAGCAAGAATGTTTAGACTGTGTCTTATGTGTTTTGGACATGTTGTTAGGAGAAATCAATTCCTGGAGAAAGACATCATGTTTGGGAGAGTGACAGGTCAATGAAAAAAAGGAAAACCCTTAACTAGATGGATTGACACAGTGTTTGTAAGAATGGGGTTAAACATAAAAAAGGTTGTGTTCATGGCACAGTTTCCAGGGGTGCTTCATTCTGTAGTACATAAGGTCACTATGAGTCCAACCTGACTTAACTAACAACTACAACAACAACAACAACAAACACAACAAAAGAGCCATAAAGCCACTGAATCCAAGGCTTTTCTTTGATGAGATATTTTTTAAACTTTTTCAATCTCCTTATACCTTATTGATCTTTTCAAGTTTTCTATTTCTTCATGATTTGTGATGTCTTTACAGATTAATTTATTTGGAAATTTATCAACTTGTCCTAGATTACCTATTCTATTATCATCTAAATGTAAATGCTCATACTTGTCTTCAGATCCTTTGTATTTCTAAATATCAGTTTTAATGTCTGTTCTCCTTTTTTTTTTTTCTGATTTTGACTCCTCTTTTTTCCTTAGATTGCCTAGCTAAGGGTTTGTTGGTTCTTTTTATTTTTCATTTTAAAAACCCAATTCTTAGTTGATAATTTTTTTCATCGGTTTTGTAGTCTCTAGTACAGTACTTTTATTTCTGCTCTGATCATTATTTTTTGTTGAGTTTTCCTTTTTCTTGTTTGCCCTCTCTTTTCTAGACTCTTCAGGTGTAATATAAGGTTAAGTTATTTCTTACTTACTTTTTAATCTCTTCTTTGATCCACTTGTTGTTGAGGATCACTTTGCTAAATTCTAATATACTTCTGAGTTTTCACAAATTCCTCCTACTATTTAATGATGGCTAGTTTCACATCATTGTGGTCAGAAATAATACTCAGTATGAGTTCAGTCTTCTTAAATATCTTAAGTCTTTTTTGCAACCAATGAGCTATCCTGGAGAATAATTTTCGATGACCCTGAGAAGAAAGTATATTTTCCTGTTTTTTGATAGAATATTCTGTGCATGCCCACTAGGTCTCCTTTTATCAATTATACTTTATTTAGTACTTAATTATCTGATGGATCTAAGAAAAGTTGCTATCAGTTTTCCTTTCCTTATAAAAATGGAAGTGGTAGCTTCCAAGTACTTTACATGCTGAATCAGAAAGAAGTACCCTAGAGTTATGTTTGTTTCTTTATTCTATTCTTTATTTTCCCTCATGTTTCAACATTTTCTGAGTTATTACTTGTGCCTTGTTCATGATAGAAAAAATACTTTTAAGTTAACAATCCTCTTGTATTCATTTATCCTTTTAATATTTCCAGCATAGATGACGAATCAGGTTAGTTTATGAGTTTTATTGCATTCTTAAATTTTTCTAGAAATTGTATTGTAGAAACGTTAAATGGAAACATCCTTATTTCTGAAAGGATTATATATAACAGTTAAAACTGAACAGTGCCTGTTTAACAAAATATATACAATCTTCTATTATTTACCATTCGTACCTTTTATATTAGAGTTCTCTAATCACTTAAATAATTGTCACTGAATAGAGTGTTTGCCTAATATTAATAAAAATAAAAATATCTTATTTTATACACAGTAATTTTTATTTTGAGACGAGGTCTCATTAAGTTGTAAAGGCTATATCTGGCCTTAATCTTGCCATATTCCTCCCTCAGACTCCACAGTGTGTAGGATTACAGGTATGCACCATAATTTGGCCTTTTTTCCTTCTTTCCATAATACTGGTGATTGAACACAAGGCCTTACACATGCTAGGAGAACTCTGCATGGAAGTATGTCACTATCTTTCTGATTATTATTTTTAAGAGTTCTTTGCTTTTTGCTATTAGGGTTTTGAATAGTTTGACCTAAATTGTACATTATTAAATTTTCCTTTCTTTCTCTTTTTAAAAGATCTTTTATTTAAAATATAAGATAAAGATATATTTATTAATTGAAAGAATCATATATTTAAATGCATATGTAGTTATTTAATATGCACATACTAGCTCTTAACTCCTACAGAAGCAAATGACCACAAACTTATTCACTTAAGGCAACATAAATCACTTACTTACTGTTACTTACTATACATCAGAAACTTCAGTGGGTTTAAATCAGAGTGACTGCAAATTTGCTTTTTTTTCCTGGAGATTGCAGGAGACAATCTCTTTCCTTGTCCTTTCAGGTTGTAGAAGTTATTTATATTCAATGGATAGTGGCTCCTAACTTTACCTTCAAAACTGCAGCACAGCATATTCAAATTTCTCTCTCTGATTTGAACACACTGCTTGTCTCTTGTAAGTACTCTTGAATATTATATGACAGTCAGGTAATTCAGGATAATTGTCTTATCTCAAAATCCTTAACCATATCTGAAAGTTATGGTGAAGTAACATCCTCAGAAGTACCAAGGATTAAGGCTTTGGCATCAATATTGTGAGGTTGTTATCATAGTTATTATTATCTTTTTTTTTTTTTTTTAGTCAAAATCTTGCTAAATTGTGCAGGCTGCCTCTGATCTCAAATTTGTGATCTTTCTGCTTCCACCCTCAAGTGACTGGGATTAGAGGTATGTGCCACCCTGGTATTAGGTTAATTTGATGTGTCAACTTGATAGGGCTACAGGATGATGCAAGTAGCTGTTTAAAAATTATATTTGTGAGATGTAGCCAGAACATATTATTTGAATTGAGGGATCCAGTAAAACAAATGAGTCTTTTCAACATTGGAGGTCATCATTCAATTCACTGAGGGCTTATTTAGCAGCCCCCCTTATCGGTAATAGTTATGGTTCGAGACCACCAGCAGATGCCTGAGATGGCCCATAATAAAAATAACACACACAGAAGCACACACACACACACACACATTTTTCTACACATACATAACTATGATAATGTTTAATTTATTGATTAGACATAAGAGATTAAATACAGTAACTACTAAACCATTACAGAATTATAACTTAATACTGTAATAAAGTATTTGTGACTGAAATTTTTCTTTGTTTTTCTCAAAATTTTCAGTTGCTCTCTACTCATACTTTTTGTTGATTGTGGGTGAAACTGTGTCAAGCAATACTCTGGATACATGGACAATTGTAGAACAAAAAGTTAGAGGAAGGTTGAATTAACTCTGCCTGATTTCCTGAACTGAGATATTTTTCTTCTCCTGTCACTCCTGATTCTCAGGCCTTCTCACCCCAAGTTGCATCTATATCATTGAGTCTCCAAGCTCAGAGGCTTTGAACTATTTATACCACAGCCTCTTTCAGCAGAGGGCAGATCATAGAACTTCTCAGCCTCTGTAATCACAAAAGCCAATACCTTATAACAAATCTGTATCTTTCTGGAAAACCCTGAAAAATACAAAATACAGACTTCTTTTGGGGTACAGTATTCTGTCTACTACATTGTACATGTAATCTATAGAAAATATTGCCCATACTCTATGATATATATATATATATATATATATATATATATATATATCATATATATCATATATATATATGCACACACACATATATATAATATACACACAGATATACATACATACATATATATATATATGGGCTGGGATTTAGCTCAGTTGGTAGAGTGAGGCCCCAGGCAATGAATCCAGCTGACCTTGAATTTAAACCTCTGAAACTGGGAGCCAAAATAAACTTCTCCTCCATAAACCACTTTAAGTTGCTTTTCTTAGGTATTTGTCAGAATGATGAAAAAGTCTGATTAACACAGTATCCAACCAAAAATTTACTAAATCTTGTTTAATTTTACTTTTGATGTACCCATTAAAGCATAATTTTAGAGGATGAAATATTTAATCAAATCAATCATGTTTCTCAGTAATAATGTGAAATACTTAATTTGTAGATACGATAACCTTTGAAATTTTAGAATAATTATGAAAATATCTTTCTTCCTTCATATATTTGTGTTATATACTCTAAGCTTCAGGGCCAAAAACAATGATTGATGACCACATAAAGATTTAATTTCAAGGCACTGTATTGCAGTACAAATATTGAATATAAATGTTTCTCCAGTTTGCCAGATTCCAACATTCCCCATAATACAGATGCACATCAAATGATTCATGTATTTCTGTTATTATTTAATCATGAAGTTGAGTGAATCACTGTTTGTAATGAAAAGGAATTCAGAAATCTGTACTGATCATAATATTTCTCAACGGAGTATCCAGTTCAGGTCTGTTTCCATTCAAATAACATGTTTCTCCTAAAAGAAGGGCAATGAACTGATATTCGCAGGATTCATACATTAAAATTATGACTTCTTATTTGTACCTTGTCTCTTGATGACTCAATTATAGTACCAGTTGTGGACCAGCAACATATAAGTTTAGGATAACATACTAAATTATGTATGTTACATTCTGTATTACCAATCAACATATGAAAATATTTATAGAATAGACAGAAAAATTGTGCTTCTCATTTCCAGTTACAGAAGTGTTAATAAAATCTCTCACTGTAACACCTATTGCCACATTTGGCACATTTTCATTTCCATGAGTACTGTCTGTTGTTTTGAGTTCACAGTATTTACAAGTATAATATTTTCTTCCTGGCAAGCACAGACCTTGTCAATTTATTTTTGCCTTCTGCCTCCTGGCTATTTCAGGCTGACTATGCAATTAAAAAATAGATAGTTAAGGTCCTATTTTTCTTTATTATCTACATAAAAATTATTTCTTCATTGGCTTAAGAACAGATGAACTATTATATAGGACCTGCTAGTAAAATGCCAGTGGAAGACTATAGTTTCATACATGTAAATATAAATTTGTAATAATTTTGGATGAATGTTTAAATAATCATATTTTATGAAATCTACTAATTTAGGCACTAATCAGTGTTACAGAGGATGAAAATAGGTAGTAGAAGGAGTCACATGTAACATGTACAGATATGTGATTATTTTCATGACAAAGGTTGAATATATATATATATATATATATATATTTATAAATAAACCATAAGCTCAAGTGAATAAGAGCTACAAGTCTGCTGCTACTAATTCCAAATAAGCTATATTATTCTGAGATTAGAAATGAAGAAACTGATTTAACAATGGTTAATAAATTAATGGTCTAAAATAATACATACAATATGACCCCTAATTTGTGTAGTTAAATGGAATTTTTACCACTCCACACTTTCCTTATTTTCAAGCAAATTTCAAGTATGCAGTTATGTGCACTGTAACATTAACTAGTAGTTCATGGTCTAAATGGGAACACTGCACAACAGTAAGTTACCATTAATTAGAAGGAAAAATCACCATACAAACTGTCAAGTCTGTACAAACCATACTGACTCAAATATTATAATTAGATCAAGTATTTTTTATTACAATTTGATGCCTTATATAGAGGTGTTGCCTTTCTGCTTTGGTAATTGCTCCTTTTCATCAGATTGTCACTTCAGGGTATTTTTGAGGATCTGAGTGGAAAAGCATTCTATAATTTTCTCCCACACTTAAAACAGCAAATCCTCTAACTGCGGAATATAAACTACTAAGAAGTAGGATTAGCTACATTTTACACCATTTAATAAAGTTACAGGATAGAATAAAAAAATTAGGCATGAATTATAGTTTAGACTACTAAAAGATGGAACAAATTAAAGGCAAGAAAGAAATGACAAAAAATATTTGTGGTGATGGGGATTCAACCCAGGGCCTTGCACATGTGTGTTGTTCTTGTTAGGTGCCGTCGACTTAAGTCCGAATCATAGCGACCCCATGTACAGCAGATTGAAACACTTGCTGATTCTGTGCCAGGCAAACGATCTTATTTAGGTTTAAATCCATTGTTGCAGACACTGTCAATCCATCTGGTGGAGGGTTTTCCTCTTTTGCGTTGACCTGCAACTCTCCCAAACATGATGTCCTTCTCCAGGGATTGATCTCTCCTGACTACATGTCCGAAATATGTAAGGTACAGTCTGGCCATTCTTGCTTCCAAGGAGCACTCTGGATACAATTCTTCTAGGACAGATTTGTTGGTTCTTTTGGCAGTCCATGGTATATTCAATAGACGTCTCCAGCACCACAATTCAAAAGCATCAATTCTTTTTCTGTCACCTTTGTTCAATGTCCAGCTTTCACAACCATATGATGCCACTGAAAATACCATGGCATGAGTCAGACGCACCTTCGTCTTCAATGTAACATCTTTGCTTTTCAATACTCTAAAGAGATCTTTTGCCACAGTTTTTCCTAGAGCAATGCGTCTTTGGATTTCTTGACTGCTGCTTCCACGGGTGTTGATTATAGAGCCAAGCAAAGCAAAATCTTGGACAACCTCAATCTTTTCTCCATTTAATGTGAAGTTACATGCTGACCCAGTCATAATGAATTTTGTTTTGTTGATGTTTAGTCTTAACCCATATTGAAGGCTATGATCTTTGATTTTCATCAGTAAATGTTTTAACTCCTCTTCCCTTTCAGCAGGCAGAGTTGTGTCATCTGCATAACGCAGGTTGTTAATGAGTCTTCCTCCAATCTTGATGCCATGTTCTTCCTCATAAAGTCCAGCTTCTTGGATTATTTGCTCAGCGTATAAATTGAAGAGATAAGGTGAAAGTATACAGCCCTGACACACACCTTTCTCAATTTTAAACCACTCAGTGTTTCCTTATTCTATTTGAACAACTGCCTCCTGGTTCATGTACAGATTTCTGAGGAGCACAATTTGGTGTTCTGGTATTCTCATTTTCTGAAGTGTTATCCATAATTTGCTATGATCCACACAATCAAATGATTTTGTGTAGTCAATAAAACATAGATAGACATTGTTCTGATATTCTCTGCTTTCAGCTAATATCCACCAGACATCAGCAATGATGTCCCAGGTTCCCCACCCTCTTCTGAATTCCACTTTATTTTCTGGTAATTCCCTGTCTATATACTACTGGATGACCTTTCGTAGAATTTTGCTGGTGTGTGATATTAATGATATTGTCTGATAGTTTGCACATTCAGTTGGATCCCGTTTTTTGGGAATAGGCACAAATATGGATCTCTTCCAGTCAGTTGGCCAAGTAGCTGTTTTCCAAATCTGTTGTCATAAACATGTTAACACCTCCAGTGCTGCATCTCTTTGTTGAAACATCTCTATTGGTATCTCATCAATTCCTGGAGCCTTGTGCTTTGCGAGATCTTTCAAGGCAGCTTCCACTTCGTCCTTCAGTACCGTTGGTTCCTGTTCATATGCAACCTCTTGGAATGGTTGGTCATCTACCAATTCTTTCTTGTATAATGACTCTGTGTATTCTTCCCATCTTCTTTTGATGTTTCCTGCATCATTTAATATTTTCCCTGTAGAATCTTTCACTACTGCCACTTGAGGCATGAATTTTTCCTTCACTTCCTTAAGCTTGAGAAACACAGAGTGTGTTCTTCCCTTTTGGTTGTCCATCTCCAGCTCCTTGCACATGTCATTATAATATTTGTTTTTCCCTCTCGAGGTGCCTTCTGAAATCTTCTGTTTAGTTCCTCAACTTCATCATGTCTTCCTTTTACTTTAGCTGCTTGACCTTCGAGGGCAAGTTGTACTGTCTCTTTGCACATGTAATTTGGTCTTTTCTTTTTTTCTTGTCTTTTAAAAAACTTTTTGCTTCCTTCTTGAATGATATCTTTTATGTCATGCCACAACTCCTCTGGTCTCCTATCATTTGTGTCTAATGCATTAAACCTATTTTTGAGGTGGTTTCTGAACTCAGGTGGGATATACTCAAGGTCATACCATGGCTCTCATATACTTGTTCTAATTTTCTTCAGCTTCAATTTGAAATTGCATATGAGAAGTTGATGGTCTGACCCACAGTCAGCACCTGGTCTTGTTTTGACATTTTGTACAGAGCTTTTCCATCGTCTCTTTGCACATATGTAGTCAATTTGATTCCTATATGTTCCCTCTGGTGAAGTCCATGTGTATAGTCTCCATTTATGACGTTGAAAACATGTATTTGCAATGAAAAGGTCAGTGGTCTGACAAAATTCTATCATGCGATCTCCAGCTTCATTTCTGTCACCAAGACCATATTTTCCAACTACTGAGCCTTATTCTTTGTTTCCAACCTTTACATTCCAGTCACCAGTGATTATCAGTATGTCTTGATTGCATGTTTGATCTATTTCAGATTGCAGAAGCTGATAAAATCTTCCCTTTCTTCATTTGTGGTCTTAGTGGTGGGTGCATAAATTCGAATGATAGTCATATTAACTGGATTTCTTTGTAGGCATATGGATATTATTCTATCACTGAAAACATTGTATTTCATGACAGATCTTGAAATGTCTTTTTTGATGGTGAATGCAACCCCATTTCTCTTTAGTTTATCATTCCCAGCATAGTAGACCATATGATTGTCTGACTCAATGTGGCCTCTGCAGGTCCATTTTAGCTCACTGAAGCCTAGAATGTCAATGTTCATGCGCTCCATTTCTCTTTTTAACAATTTCTAATTTTTCTAAGTTCATAGGATGTACATTCCATACTCCAATTATTAATGGATATTTACAGTTGTTTCTCCTCATTTTGAGTTGTGCCACATCAGCAAGTTGAGCACCCTGGGCTTTACTCCATTTCCATCATCATGGTACACTCTACTTTGAGGAGGCACCTCTTCCCCAGTAGTCTTTTGAGTGCCTTCCAACCTGAGGGGCTCATTTTCCGGCACTATATCTGACAGTATTTCTTTGGTATTCATAGGGTTTTCAATGGCTAGTTGTTTTGGGAGTGGCTCGCCAGGTCCTACTCCCTAGTCTGTCTTAGTCTGGAAGGTCAGCTGAAAACCTGTCCACCATGGGTAACCTTGCTCATGTCTGAGGTTACAGTGGCAGAGCTCTTAGCCTCATTGCAACACACTAGCACCCACAGTGCGGCAAACTGACAGATGTGTGGGGGTTGCACATGTTAGTAAAGTGCTTTTCCACTGAGCTACATTGCCATCCCTGATAAAATAAATAGTTGTCTTGCCAATTTTACAATGTGTTATGATCTGTAATGTACAGAAAAAAGTGGAACATTTCCAATTTTGATATAAATATAATGTAAAATATCCTGGAAATTAAGAGATAAATATATGAATGCCACATAAATTTGCCAGGTACAAACATATTCATTAAAGAGATGAAATTGTATTCACTCCTTGTATTAATAAACAACCTTCAAATTTCCAAGTGCAGTATACTAGTTCTTTAAACACTTTGAGACCTTGGATATAAAGGATATGATTCATACATGTTACTGAAATATTAACTACATACCATGTGCTAATTTCAGAAAAATATAATTCCAGATGAATTTGTTAACAAAAGGCACGTGATACATTATTAAACCTAAAGCATGCTATAAATAAGATTGTGCTATGATTTGTTCCTTTAATAAAGCAAATATTAAATAACGTTGAAAATGCATAGTTGAAAGTTTATCATTGCAAATTTCTAGCACAAAAGTTAAAATGTTTATATATAATGTCATATTAATTAAGATGTAATTAGTGATAAGTATAACAACAGATAGAAATGTGACTGTTTTAATAAAATGAGACAAGAGTCATTTTTGTCTTTGACTGAAAGTTGTAATTTCAAGTAAGAGACAGTTAAGGACAGTGGCAGAATTGAGAGATGTGGGTGATTTGATAGAATAAGAATACCACTTAAAAGTTGTCTTTAGTTTTCTGTGTAGTACATTTGAGGAAAAGAAACCGATAAAGTAATTTTGCTTCAGATAACCAAAAAACATTATGGTAAGAATTCATAAAATATCCTTAAAACTCTCAAAGTACTTTGATGTATTGATTCAAAAGAATTAGAATAGTAGATAAGATACATAGAAGATGTGTTTTGGCTGGCTTCATGAGAAAGTTAAGGGTAACAAGATGAAGAGATACAAATGCTTATCTAGAATACCATGTCTGAAAGCATCATTAAAAGAAAAAATAGATACGTTTCTTCCATTACTCATGTAATTAAGATGTAATTAGTGATAAGGTTAACAACAGCTAGATATGTGTTGATGATCATATGATGAATTAGAAACTTTATGCCAATTTCAAAGGTTGAATTTTCAGTCGTCTTTTTTATAATACAACTATTAATAGATGTAAGTTATATTAAGAAATAATAAGGAAAACACAAATTAGTCCCAAATACAGTTATATTAAGAAATAATAAGGAAAACACGAATTATTCCCAAATACAATCAATTAACAGATATAAATGTACATTACAATCTCCTTGTTCCTTATGGCTCATGAAAATTCTCAGCTCCTCTGGGAAAGCTCACTCTTGCCTTCTCTTCTAGTTACTGAATACTTACAGGAATCTTAGTTGAATGATACTTGACAATGAGCTGCCTGAGAAGCTCATGAGGATTCTGTACTCTACAATCCACCTGTAGGCACAGTGCAGATGAACATAAGCATTTCCTGAAAAACAAGTTTTTAAGGACAGCACCATGGGAAAGAAGTGTTTCCTGTGAACCATTCAATATGATTTTCTTTTCTTGGAAATCACTATGTACTCTTACTGTTTGTGGAGGCTTATAGACAGCAATTCATCCGCAAAGTATTTGAAACTTCCTTTTGGAATATAAGGAAAGAAATAGTCTTATACACTTTAACATGAATAATGGACAAATACTTAATCAAGTCCTTATTCTGGAAAATAGAGTAAGTGCAATTCTACCAAGGTCTATCACTGGTTATCCACAAACAATGTTTAAATAGAAGTTTAATACTAAATATTGGTAGAAAAAAAGACTTTTTCTTGGCACGTCCTTTTTATCAAGACTTTGAAGAAATCAATAAGTAATTAATTGATAACTTGGAGTTCTATTTTTCTCCGCACAGATTTCTATCACAAACAAAAGTAATAAAAGTAATTTTAATATGAATAAGTATTAAAATGATCGTTTTTTAAAATTTTTGAATTGTAAAACTATGGATGTAATTGAGAAGAAAATCAAGAGATGTTTAAAAATTAAAATATATTTACCTAATTTAATACTGGGTCATTGCAAATAGTTTAACTTTTAACACTCATAGCCACATATAATGGGTAAAACTTTGTATTGTGTGTTTTTTACATTAAACTGTAATACATTAATTTTTTCAATAGTTATGCAAAAGATATTTTTGAAATAAAATGTTCATGGGAGGATTACAGTTTGTTGAAATTTCTATTTCACTCAGCTTTTATAAAAACATTGTGTTTTCAATTTTTTTTGTTTTCTAGACTGACTAGAGTTCAATTTACATTAGCTTTATGTTCTTGTAGGAGAGTGATTATTTGTGACCAAGGAATCCATTTATAACAGTTTCTACATTGATTTATTATGTGTCCCTGAGCAAGGCAATTAACTTCTTTCTGACTCTGTTTCTTAATTTATATGGTACAAGTGCCACCATTATGTAGAAATGGTGGAATAAATTTTAAATTTCCAATGAAGAAGAAACTAAGGAGGAACAGAGGGCACAATGTGATATAAATATAGCTTTTAAACTCTTTAGAAGCTACTTAACCTAGCCTGATAACTCAGTCTATACAACTGATAAAAACAAAAGCTAGAAAATATAACTGGGTAATATATCAAATTATTTTTTTCCAAAAAGGAATAAATACCATTTTGTGTATAATGAGAGTCAGGTCTCATGAATACCAGCTGATTTCCACACTGAAGTAAGGACACAGCACAATGCCTATCAGGGTAGAAAATATATTACATATAATTTATTCTCATTTTATCATAGAAAACTATGGAAGGGTGCAACGCTGATAGTTTTCAGTACTATAGATTTTCACATTATATATGATTTTCATTCTATTTTGTATAAATATATTTTCAAAAAGTATTCATATCCTGAAATTATGACACTGGGAAATCATTTTCTTTAAACATATGAAATTTTGCTTCACTCAATCATATATAATATATTTTCTGATTTAAAAGTACACTGAATGAAAATAACAAATGTCCTCTAGAATATTTGTTGTGGTGTATGCAGGAAATTGATTTGAAAATGAAGGAATCTAGAACAGTGATCATGAACTGAAGTAAAAGTTGCTATGAAAAATGGAAGATGTTTTGAATATGTGTGTATGCAGTGTGTGTGTGTGTGTGTGTGTGTGTGTGTGTGTATGTGTGTGTGTGTATCTTTGGTGTTAGAGAGAGGGAGACATGATTTATGCCTTGATCCAAGATAAGAGATTTTAATTTTTGATTAAGGATTGATCTGGGATTTTTAAGATAGAATACAAAAAGAAGCAAAACAAAACAATGAAACAAAGAGAAATAAGTGGAAGGGCAAAGGAAGAAGAAAAGGAAGAAGGAAAAGAAAAATATGGAAAATTAATCTTATTTGGAATTTGGTTAATGGGAAATATTTTCCCCCTTAACTTTAGTAAGAAGTCTGTCCCCCAATGACCTTGTGGTTTTTCAATCCAATTTTAAAAAATTGTTAGGACTGAAAAGCTTGTGAAAATAGAGTCAATTACATTTACTAACACACAGTCTTCCTAGGTTACAGAGGCTTCTTTTTGCCTTGAAACTGTGATCCTCCTATCTCTGCCTCTTAAGTCACTAGGATTACAGGCAAGAGCCAACAAGCTGGCTGCTGCACAGCAGGCAGAATGAATATCCTGGGTTTTCTAAAGAAGTACTCATCAAGTGTATAGTATAAAATATAAAATAATTAATAATAAAACACAGGTAATATGTTTGAAGAAATAGATTTAAAAATGACTGGTAAAAGATTTGTATATGAATTGATAATCATTAAATTATAAGTTTAGGAAATTAATAAACCACATAAAATTTGAGTCAAAGGTAAAATTAGTGAATTGGAAATGGAAGCAAAAGATGCAATGAAAAATGGAGTTCAGACCAGCAAAAATCACAGTAGACAAAGAAACATGATAGGTAGATATAACTAACTGGGTTTCCAAAATTAAAGACAATTTGAAATTTATATGAACATGTGTTGGGGAAAGGTGGACTCAAACCTATGCCCCTCTGCATTGCGAGTTGCAACTGGGTGCCCCAACACTGCACCCTGGGAAACACTGAAGCTGGGGAAGACAGCATCACACACAGGAGTAAAAAACAAGGAAGGTTTATTTACAGGGATAGGGAAGGGGTAGGAGGTAGATGGCTGGGGCAGAGAAGAGAGATGGGGGAGGATGGGGCTCAGCTGTAATCCGTGTTGCTGGGGCAGGGTGTCATTGCTCATCCGGTCCACAGTCTTCACCACTTTGGAGGCCCTGAGCTTGATTCTCGGAGGCTTGCCTCTCGAAGGACTCAATTTGTTGGTTGAGTAGAAGGAGAAGAACTGGTGGACATGGGCTGGCAGGCAGAGGCAAGGATGAAAGCAGGTCAGCTGAAGGATGAAGGCAGGATGAGGGTAAGCTGAAAAGGCTAGGTGCATGCAGACTAGAGTGCAGGCCTCTAGTCCTTATGGGGCCAGAGGACAGAGTGAGCCCTCCTTAGGTGGTGATCAGGTAGAGCTGTTGGACTCTGGGGTCAGGGGCTTTTATCCCCTTAAGCCAACTGTCATCAAACTGTCAAGGAATGACAACTGGCCAATCAAGGAATGACTCATTGGCAACAAGAGGGCAAAAGCTTAACCAATGAGGAGGGAGATGGGGCTCAGCCAATCAGGCCCCAAGGAAGCCTGACCTGGCCAGCGCCATCTTGGCTCACTCCATGGGAGGGGGGGAAGAGTAAGGTACCCAGATATGGGGGAATGGTCAGTTGCCTGGGAGGACAGAGTCCGGTCCTCCAAGAGGGCTAGGCAGGCCTCAGGGATCTGCCATTTTGGGGTACTCTCTATCCACTTGGGAAATACACAAAAAATATGCACAACATATGTATACATTCACATGTAATAAATCCCAAATTTTCTTAGTAAAATGAATGTAAAGAAAATCATGTAAAATCTAATGGTTATAAATTTTTTAACATTAAATATTAATATGTCACAACAAAACTAGAGAGAAAAGACAGGAAAATTTTACCAAAATGATTGTCAAACCATACCAAGAATTAGAAAAAGAAAAACAAGTCAAAATATAGTATGATAAAATTGCTTAAAGCTTCTGAAAATGTCTTAGCTAATCACTCAGTTATTCAAAGAGTTAGAATGTAAACTCAAGCTATTTGGCCTCATAAGTTTTGAAACAGCCCACAATGTTCATTCAAATTTGAAAATTACTGAAATGGAGCATGTTTTTCAAGTGATTCCAGACCATTCTCTGGCCTTAGGACTTACATTTATTCCCCACACAGACACAAGGCTATTCTTAGTCTGAGGAATACCTAGGCATCCTGTCAATATGTCACAATACTTTATTAGTATACCACACAAAACCTCCCAACTTTCTATCATGGTGTAAGGGTGAAGGTTTATTTTTATAATATGTAAATTATTATTTAAATACTCAAAATATGAAATGTGTAAAGCCAGACCTTAAAATTCTGTAATCATCTTTACCCAAAAAATAAAATCTGCATTATACCCATGTGTGTATGCTCCTATGTGCTTATGTACACATGACTGTATATGTGTGTGTGTTTATAAAATAAACTGTAGTGAATCTAATATATATATTTCAAAGAGAAAATTAGTAAAGTGAGGAAAAAATACAAGATTCGAAATTAGTCTAATTTAAAATTTTACAATGTCATTTATTTTAGGTAAAATGAAAACAGAACACATGTACATTTAATGATGTTGAAGATGATGACGGACGACGATTTTGTTAATGATTAACATGATTAATTGATTACTGAGTATCATGTGTTCTTTGGGGTCATTGATCTATTTTGACCTATGTGGGTTTGTATATAAGTTGAGTACTTTTTCTCATTATGTTTTATTTTGATGAAGAATTAAGATTTATAGGGACAGAGCAGGGCATGGTGGCACATGCCTATAATCCCAGCTACTCAGGACGCCGAGGCAGGAGGATCTCAACTTCCAGACCAGAGGCAGTCTGTGTAATTTGGTGAGACTCTGTCTCAAAAAAGTAAAAACAAATGGGCTGGGGGTGCAGCTCAGTGGTCCAACACCAGCAGAGAATGCAAGCATGAGGTCCTGGGTTCAGCCCCCAGTACCAAAAAAAAAAAAAAAAAAAAAAAGGGTTATTGAGGCAGGAAGCTTTTTTTTTTTTCTAAGATGGTATAAATTGTGAATGACACATCTATTTCTCAGAACAAATTACATCAGAGCATAATTTGTGATTTGTAGTCTCAGGCTAATGAATTACTAACAAAGGTTATGGCATAGCCATATTTAAGCAGTATAGGTCCAAGAAAATGTGATTCTATTATTATAAATTTAAAAAGAAATGTGTCATGCTGAAATGTTAAGCAAGTTGTACGTATGTAAAATGTTTATTAAAATGAGAAAAAGAAACTAGGTAAAAAAAAATCAACCTGGTCCAAACCTACACATGTTGACATGTTATGATTTTATATCCAGATTTTATAGTGTAAGTTATAAATATCTGTCTAGGCAGCTCTGTACTTCAATTTGGTTTTCTACAAGATAATTAAGATGAAATATATTTACAGGGCTCAGAATTATCATTTTCATGGTAGATATGCCCTCCACATGAAAACAAAATACGTTTTTGAAGGGAATATGATAGAAAAAATGAAATGACTGAGTCAATATTTTATTTACTTAAATATGCCTGTGACCAATTGAGATAATGGAAACCTGACATTAAGCTCAGCCCTTGTCAAACTCCTCATTTTTGAGAGGAAATACAGAAATGGTGTATAAGTGCATTAGGGTTGACAAAACAAAGTGCCTAAAATTAAGTGGCAAAACAGTAGAAATTTATCCCCTCAAAAGACTGAAAGCTAAAAGTCTGAGATTAAAGGATTATTTTTTCTTTGAAATCATCATTCCTCACCTTGTAGCTTATGACCTATGTCTGTTGTGACTACATGATCTTCCTCTGTGTGTCTGTATGCTAATTTCACCTTCCCATGAGGACCTCAGTGAAATTGGACTATGGCTCACCATTCTGATCTCAGTTAACATTTGTAACATGCTCAAAATACTCATTTAAAACCTAGTCACATTTTGAGACACTGAAAATTAAGATTTTAACATATTTATTTTGATGAGATACAAGTCAAGTCAAAACAGATGACGGAAATATATTTGAAGCATTGGCTGTAACCAATTGGGTAGCATGACCAAGCATTCTAAGGTGCTGGATTAAGTTATAACTATGATTTCTATGTGATCTCAACTAAGGGAACAAAATTTAGGCTTTCTGAAAACTATCCTTTTGCTATATGAATTTACATAGAAAAGATTTGAAATTAAAGTAATGGCAGAAAAGTATAGCATCAGAAAAATCAGCAAAGTATCAGTACCTTTGACATCTGAAGTCTAATTTCTGTTCCTTGTTGCATTGTTTGTGTTGAAATATCTGTGTACAGGTCACCTGTAATTGGCTTGTACACAGTAAATATTTCTGGAATATGTTAGAGTATATCGAAATCACTGTTTGCAAATACAACTTATATTTGTTTGATTTTTATGCAACATAATATAAAAATAAATAAGTATTCTAATGTCAATGTCTTCAATGATAAAGTTGAATTTTGGGAAATGAAAACAGGCTTGCTTAATACTTGTTATAAATTTCTGCTAGAGGATCTACTAGTACAAGGAATTTGATATTCTATGCTAGAGGGACTGATAATAGAAACAGAAATCTATTTTATTGTGCCTCTAAACTTATTGAGAACACTGAGATTTTATGGTACAACAATTTTTTGTGTGTGTGTATTTGTACTTCTTATGGAAGCATGATTTAATGTATATTTAATAGTGATCTCCTTGTTTGTTAGGAAATGTAAGATAGTAGTCATTCATTTACTTTTTTCTTGCCTATTGTAAAATATTCCTTTCTATAAGTTCTCAATTCATAAATGACACCAGACTTCTCTGTATTTGGGGGCCTAATCATTTTATCTGTTTGCTGTACATTTTTTTCTGATGTCCAGATTATTTAGTTTTTAGTGATCTTTGAAAATGTTTGTCTACATGTTTCAAAGTTTAATTCACTATATTATATCTTTCCTTGCTGAGGACCTATTTCAGGTCAAAGAATAGCAACAAAACTGAGGACAAGTTTTTCTCTTATTCAACTCTTGACTTTTCACTCAGAATAGTTTCTGGAATTTTAGTAATATGTTTTTTAAAAATATTGAATACTTATTTTACTTAAAACATTTAATCTCAACATTAACTTTCTTTAATGGAAAATATTTAGAATAAGATTTATGTAGCATATAGCACACTTTTGAGAGCATTTATTTGAATTATGGTTACTTATGCTATTTAAATTTTCTTTTGACTTTTCACTCTGCTGATTTTAACATTCCCATCTAACGTACTATTAAGTATAATATTTGATTAAATAGCATTTAACAAACTATTCTAAAGCAAATTTCTGTGTTTTCCTGAGATTTTAGAAACTTTTAAATAATTAACCTTAAGTTGGCTTTAGACCAAAGTTTAAATTCAACTTATATAAATCCAACATTTGGTCCAGGAATGTTAGTGGGATCTGTGCAGTGAACCTCTTGTTACTAACATTAGCATTCTTTTTGTGAATTTAGACTATTCTATTTTTTTAAAAAATAAAGAATAACAAAACCAATAAAAGAATAGGACATTAATGTCATTAGTATTTATAAGTAGTGCTCTTCTGATCTTGCTGTTGCTGTTGTTAGGTGCTTCCGATCTTAAGATCCAATTAATTTATACAAAATGCATTGCTTATAAATTCTTGGATAACAAAGTAAATTAAGGAACAGAACATTAATTAAATAAGTCAATGAGCAGATTGTTTTTGTAAAACTCATTTGGCAGCAAATCTGGAGGACTGTTATAGAACAAAAGGAATAATGAACAATCTTTTCTCCTGAGCCTCTCACAAAAAATTCCAAAGCAAAGATCTTGTGAAAAACAATTGGTGAAGTCCCAATTTTTAATGCTTTAACATCATAAATAAAAAGCAAATTTTTTCTTTGTAAAAGGAGAGGTGAACTTTTGGTAAGACAGTATTTTGAGCAAAGTAAGACATGTTTGTCATGTAAAATTTGGAGAAACATGAAGTTCAAGAATTGGCAAACATTCAAATGTGATAGGAATGGTTGACCTTTAAATGTGTAACTATTTTTAATGGAGTATCTTTTTTTTTTATTGGATGAATTCCAGAAGCATGGCTACTGAAGTGAATTGTTATTGATTTAATAAATGGATATAAAATTAGTTCCAGTCTTTAAGCTTTACTTAAGCCAGTGGGAAAAATAAAATAATTGTTTCATAGAAGACCAGGAGCCTTTTTAATTTTATCTTGCCAAAGAGAGGCAGACATTTTTATTTGATAATAAGTCTGCTAGCATCTCCAATCATGTTTGACGTATGGTATATCTTGTATATTTTCTTTAGGTGCCAAAGTTCTTCTAGTGTTATAGGGTTTCAAAATATTTAGTATGTAATATATAATAATTATCACATTCCTTTCTAATATTGGGGGAGCTTATTCAATTTAAACTTAAGGTAGAAACCTACAAAGAATGTTTCAGACAATTAGGATCCATAGCTGCAGTGAATTGACATTTACTTTCCTTTTGTTCTAAGTGTTGATTATAGCAAAGTGATCAGTGATGTCTCCAACAACTTTCTGTTCTTGGTAAATATTTCTCATTATATTTAAGGCAATAGGAAATGACAGTAACAGCATACAATTGCAAGTATAGCAGCCATTTTTGAGTTTATATTATGTTTTAATGTTTAGATAATCATTATAGTTCTGGGACATAAAAAGAAACTGGAACAGCAGAAGTTATTTATTTAAAACAAATACCAAATTGGAACTATGATTCTTTTAAGAACATTAAGTATTATAAACTTGTGAGCCAAATTATTTTTATTTAAATACACTCTAATTATATTTTTATTTAGAAGACGAAAAATAAATACAATTGAATATATATATATATATATATACATATATACATATAATTAAAGTAATAATCAATACAGTTACTAATCTTGAAGAAGATAAACTACAAATAATTCGAGGGAGTTCAGCATCTAATAACAGATGAGTCTTTTTTTAGGTTAAGATTCTTCTAGAGAACATTTAGAATATTTGTACAAAATACAGACTATTATTTCATAAGGTTTCCGAAAGATGGAACACAGAAAGAAATCACAGGACCAGTATTTAGAAGAGTCTTGTTAAGAAAGCTTAAACTATTCCATAAAGTTCTTATTCCCTAAAAGTAATTCTTAATTCATAAAAAGAATATATCTATTAAGAGAATGAGAAAGTGATTAGAATGTTTATCTGTTCCACTAATTTGATAGGCCCTAATGAAAATGCCAAGCTTTTGCTCTTGACCTTACAAGTCATAAACTGGAAGTAATAGAGACATGGAAATAAACCTTCCCACAAAAAATCATCTTATACCTGAGTGGATGAAGAAAATCTGCCTTTATTCTAGCTGCCTTCCAGAAATGAAAGTAAATTCATTCAGGGAAATTAATACCAGGTAGAATTATACACTATTTTTAATTTTTCATTCATATTGCTTGAAATTTTATATTTTTAAAATAGAGTACATATAGAAAGATAAAAAATGCATTTTAAAAAGAGAAAATTGAAACAAATGGAGAATTACTCTAGCCTTGCCTAGCAACCTAACAAAATGACTGTTCTTTTCTCTGTTAGGGGTCAGTCTGAAACCCTCTTACCCAGTGCTATGTCTTTCACTTCAAATCTGAAGGCCTTTCCCTTTGGTTGAAGCTTTTGCCTCAGAGCTAATACTTTTTACCTCAATTTTATTTCTGTTATCTCTGAGCTGGAAATTTTCTCACTTCTGGTATCACTCTGAAGTTAGAATTTGGTGTAAGAACACCCAGAAAACCTTGCTGAAACTTCCTAAGTTTCATTCTAAGTTATCACCTGACTTTTTCTCCTTTAATAAGAATCAGATTTATAGTGTCTTGTAATAGTAACTCAGTCTTATCCTGCCCCTTTTTGAATACCCCTCAGACAAGCATTTTCCCATAATAAGACCCTTATAATTTAACCTAGGCTTTCAGTGAGCTTCTCAGAGAATGTACACTACCACACCGGAGATAGACAATACAGTGATGGGTAGATGGCTCTGCCTTCCTCACTTTGGTTACTACCTGGACCTTGTTTATTGATTCCACTCTTACCATAATATTGGCAGACATTCATGAGAATTGGTGAAAGAGCAAAATCTGTCTCTTTTAAAGGAATAGCAAGGAAGTGTCTCTTTGCTAATAGTCATGCATCTTTGTTTCCCCATTATTTGCTGCCCTTTTTTTCTTCTATGTCCTCATGAGAATAGAAGAAAACTCAGGAAAAAAATTCAATCATCTGAGAAATACACCTCAGGTTGTTTTCAAAGGGAAAAATAGATGAAGTGGGAAAAACGTGAAGAAGAAAGAAGAAGAAAGGGAAAGTTCCATCTGGAATAATAATAAAGAGATGTTAAGTGCTGACATGTCAGGTCCCATTCATAGCCGCCCTATGTAAAACTGAAGGCAACATACTTTTCCTGTTGGCTCATTAATGGATAATATTAATCATTTTTAAAGTTATAAATTACCATTATTGAAACTTTATATGATATGTGTGGTATGATTACAAAATATGGTGCTTTTTTAACTGAAAAATCATTGCAGTAAAACACATTGCTCTTAATTTCCCTTAAATATTCCCTCCGGCCTCAAACATGTTTATTCCTTTATTCATTCCACTTTCTAAAATAGTTTTGAAAGCTCTCTTTTGTGAGCATCTTTAGTTTCATCCTCCAGCATGATGATGCACCATGTCATACATTGCTTCTGGTAGGGCAATTTCTGTCTATGGTATGTCCTCATCCACCTTATTCGCTGGGTGAAACTTCTGGCACTTCACCAAAGTTAAAATGTCTATGAAAAGTAAATATTTTGAATTGATTCAGGCCATCCAGGTTGCCATAACAGCACAAGTTAAAGATGCTGAAGGACTTCCCAAAGTACTTCAGAAAATGGCATGAATGATGAAATAAATGATTTTGGACAGAAATGGTATTTTGAGGAGAGTTAATGGTTATTTATTACAGAATAATTTTTATTTAAACATTCACCATATTTTTATTGCATATCATATAAATCACACACGTGAAATTACATTTAGTTAATAGTTGTTGTAAGGTGGCATCAAGAACCACTGAAATAGTGCCAGGCATGGCAGAGCATTGAGAAATGTGAAACACAAATAGCTTTAACTGGCTATGTTCTCTGTCTTCTAAGCTGTCATTTGGATTTTTGTTACTACTTCACTAGTGACCAGCACTTTAAGAGTTTTCAGGTCTATCTTGTATTCTTCCTTAATTTCACTGTATATTCAGCCACTTTGTAAGTTGTTGAACAAAAAATGATGGGCAGCAATTGTTTTAGACTGAGGTCCAGAACTATGCCCCATAGAAGAGACCAAATCAAAATGGAGCTGATCATATTAAATGCTACATAATCAAGTTGGAACATTAAGGAAGAGGAAGTAGATGGATCACCAAACAGACCAATTTTTGTGAAAAATAACTGATTCCTGTCTGAGTCCATGTAATAAAAATATATCCAATGCTTTAAATTTAACAAAGAGGTAACCTGAACCAATCAAATGATGTTTTCCTATTAGTCTGCTCCCTTGTTTTAATTTTACAAAATCAACTGTTATGCAATTACCCCTCGTGAGTTTTTATTGTATTTGGTAGCATGGTAGCTGTCCTGACTCATGAATTGTGAATAAAAGTCAATTAGATCTACATCTAAATTCAATTGGATCTGTATCTAAATTTGATATAATCTTATCTTTTGACATAATGAATTCATGGGATTTTTATTAGTGAATGATGTTTGGCAACTAAGATTTGATTCCTAGATATACTCTTTGCTTCTAGGGTTTCATTATTCCTGAACCCTTTCTGTCAAATGAACTAGAAAATATTTATATGCATAATATATGCTCACATATTTACTTAAGATTCTGTACTACCCATGCTTAGATAACCTTAATGAGGATTAATTTTTGTGTCAACTTATGGACAACAGATCATACACATTAATGTTATTTCCATGACAATATTTCTCGACAAGACTAGCCCTTAAATCAGTGGACTGAGTAAAGTATATTTCCATCTCCAAATTTTTGGGATATCATTCAATCCTTTGGGGACACAAAAGATCAAACACTGAAAGAAATAAAATTAGTCTTGGGCTTTTTGTTGTATTTTGTTTTGTTTTGCTTTACTATTTTTGCCTACCTTATTCTATTAGCTGAGACACTTCATCTCTTTTTCCCTTGCTATGGATAGGAAATTACAACATAGGTTTCTCTCAATGTAGGCCTTTAATCAGCACTTGTACTAGTGGCTTTTGGGGTCTTAGACATATAGGCAGCTGGTCATGAGACTTTTTAGCATCCATAATTGGAAGAACCAACTCTCTTGGTGAATATCTATTTCTATGTTGATGTTGTTACTAGATGCTTTTGAGTCAGGTGCAACTCATAAAGACCCTATATGCAACAAAATGGAATACTCCTCTACATTGTGCCATGCATATGATCTTTTTCCTGTTTAGGCACACTGTTGCAACCACTGTATCAATCCATGTGTTAAGGAACTTCCTTTTTTTCTCATTGACACACAATCTCCCAAACATGATGTACTTCTCCAGAGACTGGTCCCTCCTGACAGCATGTCCGAAATACCTAAGGTTCACCAAATTTACTACAGTAAAAAATATAGAACCCATAAATAAAAACTAAAAAATTAATTATACCTCAGAAAATTGTTTGGTAGATAGTATAACAAGTGTGTAATAAAATACATCAGTCTCACTCGAGCTATCCTTGCTTCTAAGAGGCACTCTGGTTGTATTTCTTCTAGCATAGATCTGTTGGTTCTTTTGGCAGTCCATGGTATATTCAATATTCATCTCCAGCACTATAATTCAAAAGTATCAATTCTTTTCCTGTCTCCCTTATTCAATGTCCAGCTTTTAAAACCATATTATGCGACTGAAAATTCCATTGCCTGAGTCAGGTGCACCTTAGTTTTCAGTATGACATCTATACTTTTCAAAACTTTAAAGAGGTCTTTTGTAGCAGCTATTCCCAATACAGTGCATCTTGTGATTTCTTAACTGCTTCTTCCATGGGTGCTGATTATGAAGAAAGTAAAACAAAATCTTGGACAGCTTCAATCTTTTCTCCATTTACTCACTGATCCAGTTGCAAGGGTTATTGTTCTCATGATATTTAGGTGCAATCCATACTGAAACGTATGCTCTTTGATCATCACCATTAAATATATCAAATAATCTTAACTTCCAACAAAGGTGTATTATCTGCATAATGCTGATTTTTAATGAGTCTTCCTCCAGTCATGGTGCTGGATTCTTCTTCACAAAGTCCAGTCTCTCAGATTGTTTTCTCAGCAGAGAGATTGCAGAAGTGTGGTGAACGGAAACATCCCTGATGTACACCTTCCTCAAATGTAAACCAAGCAAGTTTCCTTGCTCTGTTCAAACACCACTGCCTCCTGGTTCATGTACAGAGTCCTCATGAATATAATTAAGAGCTCTGGTATTCCCTTTCTTGCAGTGTTATCCATAATTTGTGATGATCCAAACAGTGAAGTGCCTTTGCATCATCAATAAAACTTCGATAGACATCTTTCTGATATTCTCTGCTTTTGGCTATTATACATCTGACATTAGTAATGATGTCCCTAGTTCCCCACTCTCTTCTGAATCTGACTTGATTTTCTGTCAGTTCTTTGTCTACATACTGCTGCAATCACTTTTGAATGATCTTTAGCAAAATTTTACTTTCTTGTGATATTAATGATATCATTCAATATTTTCCACATTTGGTTGGATCTCCTTTCTTGGGAATAGGCAAAATTACAGATCTCTTCCAGTCAGTTGGCCAGGTAGCTGTTATCCAAATCTCTTAGTTTTAAAGACAATAGTATCTCTAGTGCTACATCTGTTTGTTGAAACATCTCTGTTAGTATTCCATCAATTCCTAGAGCCTTGTGTTTTATCAATTACTTCAAGGCAGCTTCCACTTTTTCCTTCAGTACCCTTGGTTCCTGATCGTATGCAACCTCTTGAACTGGCTGGCCATCTATCAATTCTTTATAGTATAATGACTGTGTATTTCTTCCTGCATCATTTAATATTTTCTCTCTATAATCTTTCATTATTGGCCCTCAAGGCTTGAATTTTTTTCTTCAGTTCTTTAAGCTTGAAAAAAACAGACTTTTCTTCCCATTTGATTTTCTATCTCCAGCTCTGTTCACGTTATCATAATATTTGTTTTTGTCTTCTTGAACTGCCCTTTGAAATCTTCTGTTTAGTTTCTTAACTTCATTTTGTCTTATGTTAGTTGTCTGACTTTTAAGGGCAAGTTTGAGAGTATCTTTTCACATGTAACTTGGTCTTTTCTTCTTTCTTGTCTTTTTAATAACCTTTTGCTTTCTTCATGAATATGTATTTAATGTCAGGCCACAACTTGTTTGGTATTCTATCATAAGTATCTAACACATTAAACTTACTCTTGAGATGGTCTCTGAACTCAGAAGGAATACACTCAAGGTCATTCTGTGGCTCTCATACAGTTTTCTATTTTTTTTTTTTATTTTCATTTTGAGTCTGAATAGGGGCAGTTGATGATATGATGCACAATCAGTACCTGATCTTTTCTGACATTTCATACTGAGCTTTTACATTGTCTCTTTCCACATATGCAGCCAATTTGGTTCTTTATGCTCCATCTGTTGAAGTACCTGTGTATAGTGGCTGTTTCTTTGGTTGAAAAATATATTTGCAATGAAATGGTCCTTGGTCTGACAAAATTCTATGTTGTGATCTCTGATATCATTTCTGTAACCAAGGCATGTTTTCAAACTACTGAACCTTCTTCTTTATTGTCAACTTTTGCTTTCCAATCACCAGTAATTATCAGTACATCCTCATTGCATGTTCAATGTATTTGAGACTGCAGAAGCTGATAAAAAAATTCCCTGTCTTCTTCTGTAGCTTTAGTGATAGATGTATAAATGTGAATAATAATCATATTAACTGGCTTTCCTTGTAGGTGAATGGGTATTATTCTATCACTCACAGAATTTTGAGATGTCTTTTTTTATTATTATGAATGCAATCCCATTTCTCTGTAATTTGTCATTCCCAGTAAAGTGGACCATATCATTATCTGATTCAAAATGGCCCATGCTGGTCCATTTTAGCTCAATGATGCCTAGAATTTTGATGTTTATGTGCCTCATTTCCCTTTTGATGATTTCAAATTTTCCTAGATTCATACTATGTACACTCCATGTTTCAAATATTAATGCATGTTTACAGTTGTTTTTCTTCATTTTGAGTCATTTCAGATCAGCAAATGGAGGTCCCTTGGGCTTTACTTCATTTCTGTCATTAAAATAGACTTGACTTTAAGGAGGCGATCCTTGCCCAGTCATCTTTTGAGTGACTTCCAACCTGGCAGGTTCATTTTCCAGCACTATATCTGACAACATTTCTCTGCTATTGATAGGGTTTCCAATGACTAATTGTTTCACAAGTGGGTTGTCAGGTCCTACTCCCTAGTCTGTCTTAGTCTGGAAGCTCAACTGACACCTGTTCAACATGGGTGACCCTGCTGGTATCTGTATTAAAGGTAGTATAAGCTTTTGGCATCACAGCCACATATAAGACCTGCAGTATGGCAAACTGACAAACATGTGGGGGAATAAATCAATTGGAGGCAGAATAATACAGGAAAGGCAGTAAAGAAGACACCTAATACCATAATAAAATGAAATTATTTGAAAAAAGTAAAATCATGGTATTACATGTTTTATATTTGGCCAGTAATACATAGGTTTAATAATATAAATAGATCATATGTATTTTAAATATAACATGATTTATTACTTTTGGTACATATGGGGCTAGGCAAAATACAGAAGTAAATGTTTATCGGTGCCTTGAGTGTTGTAGAGGGGAAAGATGAAACAGACAGTTGAACCCTTGTTTTTCATATTGGAAATATAATATATGGTGGCCAAAATTTGCACAGAAGGAAATACCAGTACTCAAATATTAATTAAAAATATAGAAGTCAATTAAAGAAGTAATTATTAAAGAAATAGAAAATAGTTTTTCCATACAAGCTGGAAATGTAGATGAACTTGTTTAACTCTCATCTCTTAGAATAAATTTACTTCAAAGCAAATGCAATAACTATGTGACAGTGAATATAACTTTTTTAAAAGTAAATTTTGCTTCATTGATCCATGTGCCCATTTGTAAGGTTGTTTTCCCAAAGGCAATTCCTCATTAGGTTTTTCCATTTACTTCAAACAATGTATTTATGTATATCTGAGAACAATTGTAGACAGCATAATTCTATACAGTATTCTTAACTCACTTTATAGTCGCTATAATATTTTGATATATTTAGTGTTATATTTGTTACATTGTTTTAACATTTCATATTCCCCTGTGGCCTTTCCTTGTATATTATTTTCACTGGTTTTAAGCATACTTTTAAAAATCGTTTCCTAAGGTAGATTGAGTGTAATTATTGATAATAGCGTTGTAGTACATGTGGTAGATTATTTTGTTGCTGTTGCTGATTTGTTAGTTATGAAACTAATAATATAATTTAAAACGACATCTTTAAATGACACATAATAAATCAGATCTTATTAATGGGAGTATTGGTTGTTTCTTGTTCTTTAAAATAAAATACTGCAATATTGCAAAAGATATATTGAAATTTTCAGAAGTGTGAATGTGTTAGTAGAATTAAAGACATAGAATGAAACTTCTACATCAAGGATATTTAAAAATTTAATGTGGATAAGTGATGTAGAATTGACTTATAAGGAAGATGCAACATTTTGCATATTCTTTACAAGTCTTTGAAAGCATCTATATCTCTATGTATAAAACTCTAAATTTTAAGCATTATTATTTTTGCCAAGTTGACTAGTTTTAAAAATCAGCTTGTATTGTTTGAATCATGTTTTTTTAATTATAAGAAAGTAAAACATTTATTTGCATCATAATATATTTGAAGCATAACTTGTATCAACTGGAATTTTATTTAATATGAACTGTTTATTCTTAATTTTTTATATTTTCTACTTGGTTATTTTTCTCAAAATGTTTATAGCATTTCTTCAAATATTAAGTAAAAAACTATAAATATGATTTAACAAATACTTAGTTTCTCTAATATTTTAACTATATGATACATATATTCTATTTAATGCTAATATCCAGCCTAAATATGTAATGATGTTTCTTGTGTTTTCTTATATTGGCTCACATATAAGTTTCTTTTGGGGAATTTCATTAAGGTATTTTCTAATGGTGGGCTATTATTTAGCTCAGTGGTAGAGTGTTGGTTTGCACCCTCTGAGGACCACAGTTTTGATTTCCAGTACTGCAAAAATGGAGAAGGACCTGGCAAGCCACTCCCAAAGCACTCTTCAATCAGCCATTGAAAACACAATGAGGGTCACTATGAGTCAGTCCAAGTTGATGGCATCTAATGACAAAAGCAACATTTACTAATGGAAAAGGAGAGCAGATAAAGAACATAAAATTGTTAATCCTTGTTTTTTTAATATTTGAGCTTAACTTTTGCAAAACTGTATTAATGAAATAAAACAATGTATCCCTTTCAAAACATCTGCAAAATATTCAAATGTTTTACAATCATTTATATTATAAACATTATGACATAAAGACATTTATCTTACACATTAGGATAAATCTACAATAACCTACATTATCCTCCAAGGGTAAAACATATTCATGATCATTGTGAACTGTATAAATTTCTAATCATGTTGGCAATGTACTAAGAAATATTGAAATTGTTCAAATTTGAATCTGGGTAGCCAGTGCAACTTCACATACACAGTGAACATAATCTTATTATATTTTAAACATTTTCCTTTAGCGATAAAATCCCAGTGACACCCCAATATAAAAATAGGAAATTAACTTGATAAGAGAATAGCAATGACAAAGCCAGTGTAACAGAGATATGCTGTATCTACATCTCTCAGGATCAATTGTGACTCTGCTACACCAGGGAGAGCTAGCATTCCCTTACTACCTCTGATATCACAGCAATGGCCTTCAAAAAGACTGTCAAAATGAAACTTTAACTGATCCTAATTCCAGGGTGATATATAGTAGCAGACAGTACTGGATGAAATCTTTGTTTACTTACAATTTTAATAACCTGGGTTATAGAGATAGGAAAATTTTATAAAGTGTCCTTAAAAGACATTTTATTAACCTTTAGGACAACCTCATTTTAATGTTTAGCATATGCATTCTAATTTGAGGCCATGTAGCAAAATGTTCCTGACCTACATTATTGGTTTCTTTCTCAACTGTCAGAAGAAAATTCATTGTGACATTAAGGCCACTTATGTTTCACATCTGTCGTAATATGTTTTATTTGACAACTATATGAACACAGAATATAAATAAGTTACATTGTCCTCACTATTACTAATATAAAGAAATAAAGCAGAGACTATAAATTTCAGAGTTTAATTTAAATTAAAAGCTTTACTGACAATAGTATTTGTCATATTTGCATTGGCAGGTGAATCTTTTCTCCATTTATAACTTTAGCATAATATAAATTTTATTAAAGTATAGTTTTTCTCAATGGAATTGATTCATTTGTTAAATTTAGATTTACTGTTGAAATATTTCCGAGACTGGATAATTTTTAAAATAATAAGAATTTTAGACATTTAACTGGAATTTTTAAGTTGTATGCCATATAAAAGGCATATTAAATGTGATAACTGCAAATATGACTGAACACTTTGGTCCTTCGTGATTAAATATTTGTGGATCTAATTCCATTAGGTATTTTTCCTGCCATGGTGGCATTATTTTAAAATATACATTAGGCAGAATTTAATTTAGCAGATGAATTTGGCTCTGAAATTGTTCCTCCAATTCAAAAGTAAGAATTCAATATGGAAATTAGGTCATGTCTATGGAGAAGAAAGAAAGTTATTGGATGTCAACCTCCATGAAAACTAAATCCAAATTTAATCAATGTGGGCCTAAAGAATCCTGAAATCAATATAGTTAAATGATGTCCCATCTTTTAGATAACTCTGTAAGGTACTTATCCAACTGATTTTCTTAAATTATTGTCAGCCAATATACACTTACGAGATTCATCCCTGGGTTAGGTGCTACAAAGGGTCAAAACGATACAAAATCCAGTATTGCAATGCTTAGTTTCACAGATTTTGTTCGCTGTTTTTTTTGTTGTTGTTGTTTGATTTTGTTTTTGTCTTTGTTTTTGCAAGAGCTCCAGACAGTGGAAGTAACAATTCTAATATGTTAGGGTTAACAGGATAAGAGAAATCTATTTTCATTTTCAAATTTATTATATATTCATAAGAGAATACTTTGAAATTCTGTGTGGACTTTTTTGACACAAATACTATAAGTTGGAATCTAGTGGACAAAGTAAGACATATTGTTGTTGTTGTTAGGTGAAGTCAAGTCATATCTGACTCATAGTAACCCTCATAGGGTTTTCAATGGCTGTTTTGGGACTGCCACAGGAGAAGATTGCCATGTCCTCTCATTTTTGCGGTGCTCAGAATCAAAACTAGGACCTCTGAAACTGCACAGCAGATTGTTTCGGGATTACCTAGGGAGTAGATTGCCAAACCCTTCTCCCTTTTTTAACATAGGACCTCAGATATTGGAGAGCAGCACTCTACCACCTGAGATAAACCCCAGCTGCCAAATACAGACAAATAATCTAAATTGTCAAATGATACGGGTTCTTGAAATAGTTGTAATAAGGTTATTTTTTAAAGTTTCTTGAAATAAATTAACTTTGAAACTGATATTAGTGTTGACATAGTTTATTTACAGAGTAAACTGAGAACAAAACTTGTGAGCCAAAGGGAAAAATAGAATTATGATGTATTTGCAGCAAAGTTCTCAACTGATACTAAAGCTATCTCAAGATTTGATGCCCTTTAAAAGTTTTTAAGCCATGAGACAAGGAAGCTAGACATTTATGCCTAACCTTAACTATTGAGTGACGTTCCTCCTCAGACAGAAGGCATCATCTTTTAGTCCTTATTGTGTCTAAAAAACCCCACAGCAGGCTTCTGTCTGAGTGAATATTTCTGCTGGTCATTTATTGTTTCTCCATGTTAAATATTTGATGGTAGTTTATATGTTCAATACAAAGTTTAAAAATACTCTGATAGGTACATACACTTTTGTCCTCCACAAACTTAATTATCCTTGATTTTAAAAATATTTCTTCTACTAGTCACCTGACAAAATTTCCTATTTTCCAGGTCTCACGGAGAATTCACATATGCATAAATAGTCTAAATTCTGGGCATGCTTTCATACCAGTAAGATGGCCTCTGCTTCTGACTTTTAGAAGCACCTTTATGTGAGATAGTAGGGGAACAGCCCATTTTCAGCTTGCATGTATGCCCTAAACTGAGCAATAAATAAACAAACCACACTTACTTAATTTCCTCCTTTGCCAGTTGGTCATAAGTGATCTCTCCTAATGGTCATAAGTGTTGCTTTAGGGGGGGGTGTTGTGGAGAGATTGGTTAACAGCATGAGGATTGGTATAATCTAATCCTGATTCATAGTTGTGCCTTCAGACTTTGTACATGGTTGACACTTGATGTATCACTTTTATGTTATGATAGAATGTAGTCAAGAGTATCAAATATTTTGATTTGGTGAGTATGACAGAATCTACCTCCTGAAAAAAAAAATGATGTAGTATCATGAACACTTGGCACTTCATGCTGAGAGTCTAGCAACATGTTGTAGTTGTTGTTGCTGTGTGCCCTGGAGTCAATGTATGACCCATAATGACCCTATATACAACAGGTGAAACACTTTTGTCAGTGCCACTCTACTATTCATAGGGTTTTCAATGGCAGATTGTTTTTTTGGGAGTGGGCTGTTGGGTCCTTCTCAAAAGCCTGCAGCACCTAGTGTTCCCAGGCAGTCCACATCCAACATCCAAGAACAAACCAAGTCTGACACTGCTTAGTTTCAGAGATCTGACAGGATTGGACACCACAGTGGTATGGCTGCAGGTAGTAACATGCTACGGGCTCTTAAATATTGGACTACTATACTCTTCTGTGGATGATGTAGCTTTGTTTTAATACCCTTGACTTCTATTTTGTGATTATCCTCATGGCTTGCCAAAAGCCCCTTTTGGCATCTTATGCTAGTACATGTTTTTCCAGTACCCACAGTTTGGCAAACATCTTGGCTTAAGAAGCATATATGCTTTCACCACAATCTTCAAAGTTGTAGTAATTACTTTTAGAATATATATATACATTTATATATATATATATATATATATATATATATGTATATATGTATATATATATACACACATATATACATATATATGTATATATTCTTATAGGCATTTGGAAATAAAAATCTATCATATTAGTTATAAAGAATATATTCCCAAAATATCTGATCTCTGATTTTATTAATGCCTTAAATATATTTGCACCACCAATGAACTATTACAAAATTATTGAGGAAATGGATAATCTTAACAGATAATAAGTTTCATTAACATAAATTACTGGGGCTGGGATTTAGCTCAGTGGGTAGAGCGCTGCGCTGCAGTCTCTGAGGTCCCAAGTTCAATTCCCAGCACCGCAAAAGTGGGAGAAGGACCTGGCAATCCACTCCCAAGGCAATCCTGAAACAGTCAGCCATTGAAAACCCTATGAGGGTCGCTATGAGTCGGACACGACTCGACGGCACCTAACAACAACAACAACAACATAAATTACTAGTTAGCTTTTGAGAACACTGAAATTATTTAGTTGTTAGGGACAAGAAAAACTAACTCACATATGATGTGCACATTGTGCTCATGATAGTCTTAATTATAAAAATCTTTTAGGAGTAATCTAATGAATAATGAAACCAACCAACATTTAAGCTGCCACTAAATGATTGCCATAAAGATGGACAGATGCTACATTAATTTGTCTTCTGTGTACTATTAGACTCATTTAATTACTAGTGCATGATAAGGTTTTACACTGGAGAGTGCTTAGAATGAATATGAACCTTAACTAGAAAATAATTTGTTACATTTCATAGAATAAAGCAAGGATGTCACATGTATTTAAACTGAAATAGTAGAGTCTATATAGAATAATGCCCCTTTTCTAGATATGCCTAGTTGAACTAAAGATGAAGCATAAACTGTTTACTTTTCAGATAGATTAACAAGAAGTACTTTAATAAAAAAACTATTGAGACAGACTCTTGCTAAATTGTGCTTTTTCTCTCTGTCCTCTAACTCAAGTTCCTCCTCCCTCAGCCTCCTGAGTTGCTAGTATTACAGACTTGTATCACCATTCCTGCCACTGGTCAGTGCTCTTTAAATGCAGTACACTATATTGTCTTAGAGTGTGAGAGTTCATCAGGTTATGGCTTCATCTATAATACTTAAAACTCTTAGAAAAAGAAAGAATATACATTACGGTTAGGCAAACTTATGGTACTGAAGTGATATATTATGCTGCTGACATTTTTGCTTTTACTTCCAAATAACTGAAGAGATATCATTGCATTTCACATGTAAAATTTGAAAACTGAATTTTAGGTAATTATTTGACATGGAGAGTAAGCTATTCATCATTACTAAAATTTAAAATGTATACATCACTAATGACAGAAATCAGGAAATAACATTTTACAATTCAAAATAGTTCCTTATAATGTATGATTCTTGGCTTACAAAATGTTTCTAATAATCACTGCTCAGCTTTAGGTCTGTTTCTTGAAATTCTCAGTAATTTTTCCATATTATTAATAGTCAATTAAAATAAACAATATTTTATTAGAAATAAACATTTAAATTCTAAATATCTCATTAATATGTAAAAGTTTATTGGTTCATGTAACATTTAAAATATATCTTAAAACAAAAGTAAGATAGTGTATAAATTTTAAAATACATAATAATAAAAATAAATAAGGTATAAATTTCCAGAATAAGAATGTAGTAAAAGATCTAAAACAAAATTGGGAATGATTAGAACATCAAAGGAGCATTATAAGATGGTTAAGTATCCTTTAAAATGTTAATGAAACAGCTTGTGTGTCAAGTTAAAGGTCAAAATATCATTTTCCCACCCACAGATAATATCTTTAATTTGTATTTATCAGTTAAGATTCTCCACATATGCTGAGAACTGGAGAAAAGTAAATATTTTATTTTTCCTCAAATATTATTTTCCAACTACATTGTTCACATTTGGTGCCTACTCTCCAAAGATAATTATCTCATGAATTTGGTTTTGACAATAGAGAAACATTTCCTTATACATTCTACCATATTCATATATGACTCCAGGAGCTATAATTTTTTTTAATAATGTTCATGTTTCAATTGTGTTTTTGCAAACAATAATATAAACATTTTATGCACACATTTCATGCAGATGTGAGGTTTATTTTAAGCATTTGCTTAAGAGTGAAAACATTGTCTTGTGACATGCACATTGTTGTTAGGTGGCTTTGAGTCAGGTCCAAACCTAGGAACCTTGTGTCCAAAATAATGAAGTATTACCCAACACTTAATGCACACAATCTTTTTATATTTGAGCCCATTGTTACAGTCACTGTGTTTCTGTTCATTTGAGATGTGCCACATCAGCAAATAGAGCTTTACTCCAGCAGCTTTACTCCACTCCCATCATTAAGATCGATTTTACTTTGAGGAGACAAATCTTCCTCAGTCATTTTTTGAATGCCTTCCAGCCTGATGGGGTCATTTTCCAGCACTATATTTGACAGTGCTTCTCTGCTACTCATATGGTTTCCAGTGGCTAATTATTTCAGAAGTGGGCTGCCTAGTCCATCTCTCTAGTCTTTCTTGGTCTGGAAATTCAGCTGAAATCTGTTCATTATGGTGGCCCTGATAGTACCTGAAATAGTGCTGTATAGCTTTCAGCATCACAGCAACCCATAAGCCCCCACAGCATGACAAGCTGACAGACACATGGGAGATGAAATACAATAGATGTTACAAATTTGTTCTTCAGTAGCTGTGCCAGTATACTTTTCCTCCAAAACCATAAAAGAGTTCTCAATGTTTTATACCCTTAATCCAATATAAAATATTATCAGTATGTAAAATTTTCTCTACACAGGTGGGTATAAAATATTATCTCCTGTCTTTTTTTTTTTTTTTTTTTTGCAGAATTGTGAGGTCAAACCCAAGATTTCATACATGCTAAACAGTTGCTCTACAACTGAGCCCCATCCCCAGACTCTTTTTATATTTTTATTTTGAAAGAGGGTCTCACTAAATTGGCAGGCTACCTCTGGCTTTCATCTTGTGATCCTTTTGCCTCTGACTGCTGAGTAGCTGAGGTTACAGGCATGTATCAATGGTCTTTTTGGTTTTAATTTAAATCTGTCTGATAACCTGTAAATGCTATGTATTGATTAATTACTATTTTTTTTTTAGTTTCAGGGTTTTGGTGGCTATTATTGATATTCTTAATTTATTGGTTATATCTAATTTCTATTTTATTATTCTCATCTGATGAATTTTAATTGATTGTATTTTATTATTCTTGTATACTGAATATGTTCTATTTCCATTGTCATCAATTATTTTATACAGGTTATTTAAAAATGTATTTAAATATGCATATTTAATATGTGTCTGGATCTCTTTAAAAATAGATTACACCCACACAGTGTACGCTTCAGGCTCAACATTATTTCTGCAGCAAGTATTTTTGTTGTTGTTATTAGGTACCCTCAAGTCAGTATCCAACTCATAGCAACCCTATGAGCAAGAGGTGAACATTATTGTAAGTGGTTCTCTGCTATTCACAGGGTTTTCAATGACATATTTTGGGGAGTGGGCTGCCAGGTCTTTCTCCCAAGCCTAGAGCACCTGTTGTTCCCAGGCGGACTCCCATCCAAGTACTAACCAGACCTGACCCTGTTTAGCCTCTGAGATCTGACACATTCACACACCATAGTGCTATGGTTGCAGGCTGTTTCAATGTCAAGGGAATTGAGTTGGAGAGAAAAATTAGGCAACATATCCTGCTTGACAGGTCAGTAAATCCATAATTTGATGTTAGCCCGTGTGATTTCAGAATTTGCCTTTAAAAGAACTTTATAGTATGGTATTATTTATAGTATTTGTAAATAATTTATGGCAAAAAAGTTCCATTTCCAAATAAAAAGTATCAATATGGGGCCATAATCAAACCAGAACAAACACAAAATGTACAGAAAATTTTACACTCAAAATACTCACTTCTATTCATGCCTAGGTTTTATGCCACTGCTCACCCTTCCACCCTCCTCTCAAACAATGGGGAGTTTTCAATACACAACCTGACCAAACATAAAAGTTTCAGATTTTTCTTTATGGAGGTCTACACTTGATAAGGTAGCAAAATCTAAAAGTAGACTGTTGCTATAATATAGGTATACTTGAAAGACATTTCAAGAGGGAGACATGCTACTTAACAGGTTGAGTTGTGGATCTTATTCACATTGGCAGAAAAAAAAATACTCCCAGATCATAATCAACACAATATATGATCCTCCACAAAAGGAAGCCCTGACTGCTTTACGAATTAGAAAAACAATAGGATGAATTAGAAGTTCAAGAAGTGTTTTGTGACTGGCTTTCTCAAAATATACTGAGTCAAAGGGTTCATCGTTATAGCCTTATGACTGAATCTAGATGGTTTTCTCTGCCTTGCCTCCTTTTCGATATTGGAAATAAGTGTATGTTTTCATCAACTCAACCACTGTGAACTTCTTTTGATCAGATTTGACATGTGCAATACCACCTGCCTATCCAATTAGATTGCTGAAGAAACCCATTTGGAATTATATTGTTGCATACTTCTTAAAGAATCTGGCCAGGCTCCACGTGACAAATAATCTTATAGCAATTTACTTTTGCTGCCCTGTTTCAGTCAGGATTCAACATGATGTCATGGCTATACATGTTAACATGGTGCCTGAATGGAATTTCCTCTAACACATAGTGAATACTTCTCACAGAAGGCTCTAGTCTTGTAAAATATTAGAACTATTGACTGCAAAATAATGATCATTACCAACTGGAAATAATCTCTATGCTTGTTTGCTTGTTATTATCTTTACGTTGGATTACTGCAGGGGTTGAACCATGAGCCTCAAGCATGCTAGGCAAATGCTCTACCACTGATCTGTACACCCAGCTCCATTAATGAATGAATTAATTAATTAACTTATTTATTGAGATATATTGTTGTTAGGTGCCTTTAAGTTGTGTGTCAGAATCATAGAGATCCTTATAGGGTTTTCAATGGCTGATTGTTTCAGGATTGCCTTCAGAGAGGATTGCCATATCCTCCCATTATTGAGATATGGTCTCTCTAAATTGCACAGGCTTTCTGTGGCCTCAAATTTGCAATCTTCCTACATCAGCCTCCCAAACTGCTGAAACTAATCTTTTTGATGCTTCATTACTCGTGTATAAGATGTGCTATTTCATACTAGACTATATGGCCAGAGGAATCAACTAGGAGAGATATATGAGGGTTGCTATGAGCGGGATCCGGCTTGATGGCACCTAACAACAACAGTGGCCTTATAAATAAATCCAATAAGTTATTTCAAATTTGTACATCTTCCTAAAAATCTGCGTTCTGGTCCTGCAGAGACTTTAGTCTTTGTGCCAGTTTCTTTTCTCAGTATGCAGATACTGAGATAGAATCAGGAAAGCAAGATGTCTTAGAGGAGTAGGAGAAATGTATGAGAAAGAAAGGAGGGAAAGAAGCAGATTTGACAAGGAACAACTGTGTATGCAATGGACATCTAACACAATCTCAGAAAGATGTATGGAATCTCCTGAGGCTAGGTGACTCTCAGGAATCCCATGAAGAGGTGGAAATAGCCAAACCATAGTAGTTTTGTAGAGTTCAGACTTTTTCAAGGACAAATCTAGAAAGAGAACATCTTCCACTCAGATTTGGTATGCAAATTCCCAAAATGTTGTATTTGGAGGCTGTCTGCCAACTTTGCTATTTGAAGTCCAGTGGCAAGACTTTTTTTTTTAAATGGAAATTTAAGCACAGAACCTCCATAACTGCTACCTATATAAAGATACCATAAATACTACATGGAATATAGGATTGTAATTGCCACAATAACTTATGAAGCTCATAATATTATGAAAAGTAATCACTTGGGTTGGAAGATAATTAATACTTACAAAAACATAGAAGGTTGCTTTAATAAAAGAGGATAAAGGACTAGTGCAAATCTTATGCTCATATTTAATGCTTAATAGAGACACCTGAATCCAGTAAAAAGAGGGACTCGAAAAGCTAAGATACCATCAGAGTGTAAATGTCAGGGTCATTTCTCTTGTCAAAAATCCCTTACCAGCTAAAATACTATTTAAAGTAAAGAAAAGTATAGAAATGATTTTAGAGACTGAAAAATATCACTCTGCACAAAACAAAAATACACTACACACACACAAACATGCATACACATGTTTGCATATATATTACTATGCTACTATTATATATATACATACATATATATACAAAATTGTTTCTAGCACTTATGCAATATAAAAGTTGGCATAGAAATGAAAAATAGTGGAGCAAATCACAAATAGGATTTTTAACTTCATTGTGTTTACAACTGAAGGGGGAATATAGATCTTTGGCATTCTTGATTTTTCTTTTTCTTAACCATGATCTCCAATTATATGTTAGTTAAATCCTCTTCTTGAAAAGTATATTCAAAATAATGAGTCTAATGCACTGGGCACTCATTTTGTTAATCCTATGTATTCTTGGTTCAAATTGACTAAAGTTAACCCCAGTTCCACTCTCAATATCTGTATGTTTTAGAGCAAATTTGTTATCATTATCTGATTTCTTATCTGTAAAAAATTAGAATAGTACTGAACTGTCAGTAATAATAATATTCCCCGAAAGTTATAGGAGATTATGTATCTACCAAAACAATACTTAGCACTTAGTAAGTAATCCACATTACCTTCAGTTATCACTTAAATTCTAAAATACCTTCCTAAATTTCAGTGTCTGATATCCATCACACACTTAACTATTTGTTTGCTAATGCAAATTCTATAAGATTTTATTCCTTGAAAAATTATTAAAACATGCATCATTTCATTACCTCATTAGACATTTGTTATATTCCACACATAGAACGTCTATTTTCTGCTTATATTGTAGAAGGTATTACTAAGCCAATAGTGATTTTACAGTGAGTGTTTAAAGAAATAAAATCTAACATAAAAAATTGTTGAGTTAGGTAATTTCACACAAGTCAAGTAGAAATGAAAAACAAAACAAATCTTGGAAGCTATGCTTTTCTTATTATATGAAAAATTAACCATAAATCAGAATACTTAATGACATAAAATTCAATTTGTCAGTAGTTCTAAAATTAAATATCAAATTATATGAACTGAAGTAATAGTGTTAAATATATGAATACAGTTGCATTTAAAGTGAAGATTGCGTAGAGGTCATTACTGATGGGCCAAAAATATCCTATAAGCAAGAAACCTTAATATCTTTGATTTGAAGACAGACACTGAATAAAATTTGTAGCAATAGAGTATTTAGAAGTTGAAATGAAATACTGTGCCCAATGAAAGCAGTGAAGAATGAATTTCATGATTATATCAATTAAAATTTACCAGGAAGAGTAAGACTGATGCAAATTTTCCAAGGAGACTTCATAGTCATTATTGCAAGTTGCCAGGAACTTGCACTATTATTGTGTCAAAACACTATTCTTTATGGGAAAATTTGTATTGAGTTGAAATATACTTATTATAAAAATTTCTATAATTCCTCATTTAAAAGTTTAAACAAAATGTATCCTTATCTATAGATACATGTTGTGTTAAATAGCTTTAGTTAATTTAGGAAACAAATATTTAGTGGATATTTGGTCTAAAATCTTTTTGTCCTCACCATTTATGATGTATACTTTGCTTTGCTTCTTATGAATTTTGCCTTTGAATTGTCATTTCAATCATGTATCATTACACATGTAGCTTCTTTCTGTCACACCAAATATGTTTTTAATGACTACACAGTTGCTTATTTTATCAATGGAATTTTAGTTTGGTATCTGAAAAATAATACAAAGTGTATCACCAAAAGCATAAAGCATAGATATTATAAGTAGCAAAATATTTTATAGTTTGTTTTCACTGCAATTTTTTTTTTTTTTTTTTTTTTTTTTTTTTTTTTTTTTTTTTTTTTTTTTTTTTTTTTTTTTTTTTTTTTTTTTGGTATTGGAGGTTGAACTCAGGGCCTGCAATTGCATCCTTTGCAAGTGTTGTACAACTGAGCTACACCTCCAGCCTTATTTTATTTTTTTTACTTTTTGAATAAAGGGTCTCACTAAATTATGCAGACTGCCTCTGGTCTCAAACTTGTGATCCTTCTGCCTCTGCCTCCCAAGTTGCTGGAATTACAGTCATGTGCCACAATGCCCAGTGGAATCATTTTTAATTGGTGATAACATATTAAGTTATAATTCTTTAAGGCAACCTGAAACAGTTCCTCTGTGTGATTAGTTCCCTAAATGTGGGGTAACTTCTTTACCTTTCATTTTCTTGTTAACTTACTTCAATTTAGATTCATATATGTATAAAATGTGAATATAGATTGAAAGTCAAATTAGAAAAAAGAACTACAATTAAATAAATTCAACATTTGTCATACTATCTGAAATCTTATCCTTGTGTTTTTTATTTCATGGTTTATCCATTCATATACTTTTGTATAATTGAATTTCCATATATAGCCTGCTTCTTTTAGATTGATGTTAGCACATAATAACATTTTATTTAATTTCACATTTTTGACTACATCAAAATATCCTGATGTTATATACACAGCTGTCATCCTTAGGTGTCCTCCATTTGCGTTCAACTCATAGCAACCCTATGTACCACAGACCAAACATTCCCTGACATTTTGTCATGCCAACACTATGTCAGTGCTTCTCTGCTATTCATAAGGTTTTTGATGGTTTATTGTTTCAGGATTGCTTCAGTAGTGGGCTGCCAGGTCCTTTGCCCATTTTTTAACCTGCTGGGATCAAACTCAAGGCCTTAGAGAACACAAAGCAGCACATTTACAAACTGAGCTAAACGCAGCAATCCACAGTAGTATATGTAAATATTTCTCTTTATTTTTATGGTTCTTCTCTACTATAAGGAATATACCAAATGCCCTCTGACTTATTCTGTAGTGATAGGCATTTGGGCTGTTGCCATTCTGTACCTTGCACAAATATAGCTAATAACAACTAACATTTGTATAAGCATTTCAAAGTTTTATCACTGACTGTTTGGAATAGATTGTTTAGAAGTGAGCTTATCAAGCAAAATGTTTGAGCATAATTTTTCCAGATCTGAGTATATTTTCTTTCATAGGGATTAACCCATTTTGCATTCCCAGAAGTGACATATTTTCATTTTCTCACAGATCACCAATACTATATGTTATTATACATTAATTTTTGACAAATGAAAACAGGGAAGTTTTTTATTTTTATTATAACAAATAAAACATGTTATGTTTAGATCCATATTTATTTATTCTTCTCTGAGTTATTCAGAAACATCAATTATTTGTAGCTAAAAGTGAAATGCTACCTTTTAAGAATATTACTTTGCATAATAAAATCTGGTTTAAAATGTTCTGTATCTGTAGAAATTATCACAGATCTTGAGTGGCTTTAAAATTGGCAAAAATTTAATGACTGAAATAATTATTATTGCATTTCCATGTGCCACTCACTATTATAGATATTGGTAACAATATTACAAACAAGATTTTGCCCTTGCTGTCATGAACTATGGCTGGGTGGAAAAACAAGACAGTAAACAAGTGAGCCAATTGTATAATGTCACATGTCAAGTACTGGTGAAAAGGAAAAGACTAGAGACTGTTGAGGGTGAGCTATTACTTTTTATATTTATTTTATTTTATATTATATTATTTTATTTTATTTTACAGTACCAGAGGCCTCATATACAGTTTGCCATTGATCTACACTGAGCTGCACTTCTAGTGTCTTTTAAAATTTTTTATCTTGAGACATTGTCTTGCTAAAGTGCACAGGCTGCCTTTGGCCTCGAATTTGAGATTCTCCCGCTCTGTCTCCTGACTTGATAGAATTACAAGTGTGCACCATTGCTCCATGCACTGGGATGAAATTTTTATAAAGTATTTATAATGAAGATCACTTTGAGAAACTGAATTTGGGATTCTGACATAAATAACAGCAACAACAAAAACAGCAACAAATAATAAGCCATTTGAAGAATAAGCCATTATCAGAAGAATGGATAAAACATTTGTACTACATATACAAAATGGAAGCCTGAAGATGCAACAATGGAAGCCTGAAGATGCAACAAATTTAAAATGATAAAATAAGTGAGGAACTGCCAAGTTTATTATACACAAAGACAACCTGTGTGGTTGCAACTACCTCAAGCAGTGGATCACAAGATTAAATCAAAAGTGAGGGAAGTTCCAGATCATTTAATATTTTGAGTAGTATAATTATGATGGTTGATTCAATTTTGGGTTTATGGGAAGCCATTGGAGGTTTTTAATGAGTAGAAAGCTATGGCTTATCCTTTTGCGAAGATAACACTGTCTTCAGTGTAAGACAAACACTGGGACTGGAAAATGGAATATCAGTAGAGATGCCAGAAAAGGCCATTTTGATAGTCCGAGTGAGAGAGATGATGATGCTGTTCCCTCATAAATTCCTTTACTGGTTACCAAAATGCTCAATAAAACTCTTCAGTTTGAAATTATTTAATAATATTACAGTTTTTTATATTACAGGCAATAGTCCAAACTATTTCCATGAATTGATGGATTTATGTCTTATAATTTCATGACATAGTTAATTGTATGATGATGAAGTAACCAAACTCAAAAAAGTTTAACTAAATTTCCCAGGGACATAGATATAGAAGCCAGGAACATTTGAATTCAGTTTGTCTATCTCCACATTCACTTGTAACTTCTGTTTATGTTATATATAAACATGGGTATAAAAAAGATGACAATATTAAAATGCATAATTACATTTAAATATCAACCTAAGAATGTATTTAAGTTCCTACAGTTATCAATCTACTTCAACAATGCTTTCTGTCATTGAGCAATTAAAATTTGGAGATATTTCAATAGAAGTTTAAATTCTGTAGAAGATTAAGGATCATGGAGTTTTCTATTTGAACCTAATCAGTGCACCTCATTTTGTTTACCTTATTGTTTAATTCATAAATGTTGATGGAAAAGTCAAATCTAGACATTTTGCTCTCTTCAGTGAAAAAATGTAAATATTAGATTCTATTGATAGAGTACTGCTCTGCACTGTCTGAGGACCCATTTTCAATTGCTAGCACCAACAAAATGGGAGAAGGGTGTGCAATCCACTCCTCAATTGATTCTGAAACAATCAGCCATTGAAAACTCTATGAGGCAGTTCTACTTTTAGCTTTCTGAGGTATCTTCCTATTGATTTCCAATGTTTTTGAACTAATTTACCGGCCCCCCTCTAGTGTAAAGGGGTTCCTTTTTCTCCACATTCTTGCCAGTGTTTGTTATTACTTGATTGGTTGATCTTGGCCATTCTTACTGGAGCTAGGTGTAATCTCAGAGTTGATTTGATTTGCATTTCCCTAAAGGCTAGGAATATTGAGCACTTTTTCATGTTTCTTAGCATTAAAAACTTCATCATTTCAGAATTGTCTGTTCATTTCCTTTTCCCACTTGTGTACTAGGTTATTAATTCTCTTGGGATTTGCTTTCTTAAGTTCTTTCTAAATTCTAAATTTTAGTCCTCTGTTGAATGTGTAGGATGCAAAGATTTTCTCCTATTCCATGGGCTTTTCCTTAACACTACTGATTGTTTCCTTTGCTGTACAGAAGCTTTTTAATTTCATATAATCCCATCTATTAGATCTTGGTGTGATATCCTGAGTGATTGGAGTCTTACTAAGGAAATACTGTCCCTACGCTTATGCATTGGAGCATGTTTCCTATCTTGGAGCATGTTTCCTCTCTTTTCTTCTAGTAGTTTTAAGGTTTCTGGTTTTATGTTGAGGTTTCTTATCCATTTTGATTTGACTCTCATGCAAATTGCGAGGTATGGATCTATTTTCATTTATCTGCAGATGGGTATCCAATTTTCTCAGCACTACCTATACCACTCCTCAGAATATACCCAAAGGGAAACAAGTCACCATACCACAAAGACATCTGCATCTCCATATTTGGTGCAGCACTCTTCACAATAGCAAGGATATGGTACCAAACAAGATGCCCATTATCAGAAGAATGGATAAAACATTTGTACTACATATACAAAATGGAATACTCAGCTATGAAGAAGAATGAAATAATGTCAATTGCAGCAAAATGGATGGAACTAGAGGATATCATCTTAAGTGAGTGAAGATATGCTCAAAGAGAGAAACACCATATGTTCTCATTCATATGCTGGATCTGAGTCTTACCTAAAGGAAGAAAAAAACCTATACATAACTAGGTATAAAAAAATACACAATTAAATGTAATAAAGAAGGGAAAATATAAAGAATACAAAGGAGGGAGGGGATTAGCAAAGGGATGCAAAGATTGTGGAAGGTGGGATAGGAAGGAGAAACAATGTAAAGGGATAAAAAGAGAGGATAATCTCAATGTAAACAATGAAACCTTGGGGAATATAACCCAAATATGCACATGAGTTTTACTACATATTAGTCAAAAGTTATAAACTTAATAGTTTGATGAAAGTGTAACCAAAAGTGATGTAATAATTGCCTAATGGAAAAGTAAATGATGTATTACTCTGTACTCCACCAATTTTTACCTGTAAAGGGAAAAATAGATTTAAAAAAAGGGTATAAGAAGTATATAGTAAGAATCTATAAAGGGGCTGAAACTAAAAAAAAAAAAAATCAAAGAAAAAAAAGAAAACTCTATGAGGGTAACTATGAGTCAGATTTGACTGGATAACACCTAACAAGAAAGCTACAATTCTTCATTATATTTAAATTACATTCACAAAAACTGCCGCAGTCCAGCTGCAGCCTAGGATCCAGGGTTTCGTGAAGGCAGGTGAGGAGTCGGTGATGGGTAACAGACACAGAAGCTCAGAGGCAATGTGGATCTGTTCCATTTATTGTTCAGATAGCCAGTTTTTTACACAGTCTTTTTAGGCTTAGGTCAAGCAAGTAGTAAGAATATGTGCAGTTTTACATACACCTGGCAGTCATAATAGCAGTGGAGGATCAGGCTGACCAGAACAGCAGCCTTTACTCTTTTTCTCTAGCTGGAAACCAAGGTCTGCCTTTAGATAGGTAAGCACCTCCCTGTGCTAAAATTGCCAAGAAGGCTTTTGTACTGTGGGAACAGTACATATATAGTATAACAGGATAATATACATATATATATATATATATATATATATATTATATAATTTTTGATGGTTTTATTATTTAATTATTTATACATGTGTCACCCCATTGAGTCCACACTATGAAAAATGGATATTTTAACTTATTAGATTTTTTTGCTTATTGGAGGGCTGCTGGTGCAAAAACTTTAGTCTGTGTTGGCTCAAGGAGTTCATGCTGTTGGCAGTCATTTAAGAATTTTATGTTGTAGGCCTGTTAGGGAGTTTTCTTAATTCCTGCTCTGAATTAGCACTGCTCACAGAATTAGAAGATTATATATTTACATTCATTACTTGTTTTTCATTAATTTTCCCAGAAATTCACAATATGAAGAAAACAGTGACCAATTCAAATTTAGGAAAAAGAAAAGATGAGATTCCCAGTCCTTTTCCATAAAGAGACCTTCTTTTGGAGGTACTCTTCTCCTTTCAGCAGACTTTCCCTCCGAAGGCTCTGAGATACTTTTCCCCTTTCAGTGGACTTTCCCTCTGATGCCCTTTTAAAGGTACCCTTCCTCATGTGGGGACTCAGTTTACCCATCATGAGTGGAACTGGACCTGGCAAAAATCCTGTTTGGTTTTAAAGATATTTTTAAGAAAGTTTTGGAGAGATGATGGTAGTAGCTACAGATAGTTTAAATGCACAGTTGTGTTTTCTGCTACTGATTGGTTGATGCCACAAACAACCATGCTAAACATTTGATTATGGTAGTACAATAACAGTAAAGGGAATTGAAACTTTTAAAATGTACATATACATTCTTTTTTTGCGTGCAACAGCATCATTTCCCACATATACACAGGACACCTTGGAAACGCATGAGTTGTAATAGCTCAAATGTTTATAGCTAGTATGTAATAGTACACAAAAGCTTTCTATAAAAGCAAAAACTATACAAATATGATAATTTATATTTAATAGTGTACTAAATTTTTAAAAATAC
>VMDO01010331.1:56015-72266 GCA_007922755.1 Pedetes capensis
TATATATATATATATATATACTTTTATATGGTTAAAAATGAAACAGTTTCAAAGCTGAAAGAATTGACAAGTGCATACTCAAACATGGACTTGCTTATGAATGTCCACCCCACATTATTCATAATAGCCAAAGGTCAGCAAAACCAATAATCCATCGAAGGTAACAAAGTATGGATATGTGGGCTGGGATTTAGCTCAGTTGGCAGAGTGCCACTCCAATCTCTGAGGTTCTAGGTTTGATTCCTAGTGCTGCAAAAATGGGAGATGGATGTGACAATCCACTCCCAAGGCTATCCCAGAAACAATCAGCCATTGCAAACCATATGAGGGTTACTATGAGTCAGACACAACTCCATAACACCTAATAACAATATGCTGCAACATAAATGAAATTTTAAAACATCATGCTAAGTGAAGGAAAATAGGAATAAGAACCACATATTTTATGATTCCATTTATTTGAAATATTATTATATTAGTTAATAGATTGGGATGGAAGACAGACTGACTGCTTGCTCGGCACCCTGGTGCACACCTCTAATTTCAGTAACTGAGGAGGCAGATGCAGTAAGATTGAGAGTTTGAGGCCAGAGGCATACTGTGCAATTTAGAAAGACCATGCCTCAAAATTAAGAAAGAAAATAATAAAATTTGTTGTAGGTACAACCAATAATAGAACACTAACCAACCTACATGATGCTCTAGGGGAAATTCCTCAGTAAAAATAATAAATAAATAGATAAATAAAAAAATAAGAGACAGTGTAAAGAAGGAAGGAAGGAAGGAGGGAACGAAGGAGGGAAAGAAAGAAAAAAACAGGTTGATATTAGCTGGGGTTAGTTATTGGCAGGTGCCATGGAGTTGGTCCAACATATATTGACCCTCAAAGGCTTTTCAATGGCTGACTGTTTTGGGATTGCCATGCCCTTCTCTCATTTCTGCAAATTTGGAGGTCACATCCCTCTACCAACTGAGCTAAACCCTCACCCATTGGCTGGGGTTAGAGGGTGGAAAATTAGGGAGTGGCTGCTTAATAAATAAACCTAGGGTTTTCTTATGAGATGAAACATTTTAACAGTAGAGAGGTAGGTATAGGTAAAACAGAAAGGTTAGAAATGGCAATGAATTACACACTTTGAAATGGGTAACTTTATAGTTAGTGAATTTAATCCCAGAAGGAAAAATATATAAATATACAACTTCTCTTGGCTATGAAGAACAAATAAGTAAATTAGAAAAAAGCAAAAAACAATAAAGAAAATAAATAAATATTGGAGATAAGAATGAAAAGTGATTAGGCACAAAAAATTCTCTATAACTAAAGAGTTTATTAAAAGTTTATATCAACATTTCCTGTACAGAAAATTCAACATTTTAATGGGACTTGAAATACAGCAACATAGAAAAACATGGTAGCAAAATAATAAAACAGTATAAAAAAACTCCTAAAATGGTAGAGTAAAAACATTTTCTTAGTAGAATTTGTGATAATACAAATTTGTGCAAATTAAAATTTCTCTATGCAACATAGCAGCAGAAAGTAATGTATTTGCTAAATTAATTAAAACTAAGAATATACTGGGCTGGGATTTAGTTCAGTTGGTAGAGTGCTGCACTGCAGTCTCTGAGGTCCTGAGTTCAATTCCCAGCACCGCAAAAATGGGGGAAGTGCCTGGCAATCCACTCCGAAGGCAATCCCAAAACAGTCAGCCATTGAAAAGCCTTTGAGGGTCTCTATGAGTCAGATACTGACTCAACAGCACCTACCAACAACAACAACAAAAATAGACTGGCATCATAGCAAATGCCTTTCATCCAAGAAACTAGGGATCCTGAGTCAAGAGGATTGTGAATTCAATTTCAGAGGTAGCCTATGAGACTTACACAACCTTGTCTCAAAATTAAATGAGTAAATAATTAATTAAGGAAAGGGGGCTGGGGTTCAACTCAGTGGTAGATACTTGCCTAGTATGCACAAAGCCCTGGGTTTAACCCATTAAAACTATAATAAATAAATAAATATATAATAAATAAATAATAATAATAAAAGCCAGACTTGGTGATGCAGGCCTGTAATCATAGCGTTTTTCAGAAGGCTGCAAGTGATTCACCATGAGTTAGAGGCCTGCCTAGGCTACATAGTGAGTCCTAGGTGAGATGTGGCTATTGAATGGAACTCTGTCTTAAAAGTAAATGAATAAATAAATAAATAAGCATAATGAGATCTGTGTGTATCATATCATCTGCACCTACCTCTTGTTATAGTTCTTGCTGAGTCTTTCAGCAACATGCTACATCTCCAGCTTGACAAGACTGCAGTGTATTTTCTTTCATTTTCTTTTATGCTGTTAGAGTTATTTGCTACTTCTTTAGACTTTATAGGAAATTAAAGCATACTTTGGAATAATTCTCTGACTCATTTAATGCATATATTAGAAGAATCAATATTTGAGGAATGTGTTAGTCAGCTCCTACATAGTTATGGCAGAGAGACTGACAGAACCAAAATTATTGGAGGAATGATTTATTGGGGTACACAGAGAATTTCAGTATTTAGATTCAGGGCAGGCATGCTGGTAGGACGTGTGGCATAAAAACCCACATCTTGGTGATCAGGAGAAGAGACAACTCACTGGAACCAGGAGTCTACATAAAGCCACCAAAGTCCAGTCCTCAGTGACTCACTTCTGCAAAGCTAGGACCCATCTTCCAAAGTTCCTTGGCTTCTCAGGACATGGCCTCCAGCTAGGAAATAAACACTAAAACATATAAGCTTTGGTGAACATTTTAGATTCAAACCATAATGAAAGGATTCCAGAGTAGATGACGGCTGTCCAGCAGGCTTACTGCAGTGAAACTCTTCTGAAACCTGGGCCATCTAGCAAATTTCAATGAGCTTTTGAGCAGTGTTATATGATGATTGAATGGGTGATTTGTGGAATATATGGCCAGCTTCTGTGTTGGAGTCACAGCGAAGACTCCTGAAATTCTGGATTAAGCCTATACTTTCTGTGGCATAATTTCTACTCTCTTTAAAAAGTAGAATGTATCAAGTTCCTGGGCTGTAGTAAAGAGAGATCTGGACCAGAGGAGGTCAAGGATCTGCAAGCAGAACAGCACATCCTAAACATACATCATAAATTCAGGAATACATGGAGAGACCATATTAGAGAATATGTGAGCTGTCCATGGTCCTATGAGAAAGGATGACTTCTAATTATTGCTGTATCTAATTTCTCTCCACTGATCAATATTTTATCTGCTAGAAACTGTGATATACTCTGACTTCTGGATTCTTCTTTCCTCCTCAACTACTGGCCACTACAGACACACACCATTTAAGCCAAGGCAATGATAATTTACTGTGGTATGAATAAAATCATTACTGGCAGAATTAGGTAGCATGTTATTAGTAAACATTGTGCATCTATTTATCCAGACAAATATCCTATTCCTAAAAAAGGGGATCCAACTGAATGTGCAAACTATCGGACAATATCATTAATATTACACACCGGCACAATTCTACTAAAGATCTTTCCGAAGTAACTACAGCAGTATATAGACAGGGAATTACCGGAAAATCAAGCGGGATTCCGAGGAGGGCAGGGAACCAGGGACATCATTGCTGATATCAGGTGGATATTAGCTGAAAGTAGAGAATATCAGAAAGATGTGTATCTATGTTTTACTGGGTATGCAAAGGCATTTGATTGTGTGGATCTTAACAAATTGTGGATAACACTTTGGAAAATGGGAATACCAGAACACCTAATTGTGCTCATGAGAAATCTGTACATGAACCAGGAGGCAGTTGTTTGAATAGAACAAGGAAACAGTGAGTGGTTTAAAGTTGAGAAAGGTGTGCATCAGGGCTGTATACTTTCACTCTATCTCTTCAATTTATACGCTGAGCAAATAATCCGAGAAGGTGGACTTTTTGAGGAAGAATGTGGCATCAAGTTTGGAGGAAGACTCATTAACAACCTGCGTTATGCAGATGACACCACTCTGCTTGCTGAAAGTGAAGAGGATTTAAAACATTTCCTGATGAAGATCAAAGATCATAGCCTTCAATATGGGTTACCACTAAACATCAACAAAACAAAAATCCTTACGACTGGGTCAGCACGCAACTTCACAATAAATGGAGAAAAGATCGAGGTTGTCCAAGATTTTACTTTGTTTGACTCTATAATCAACACCCACGGAAGCAGCAGTCAGGAAATCAAAAAATGCATTGCTCTAGGAAAAGCTGTGGCAAAAAATCTCTTTAGAGTATTGAAAACAAAGATGTCACATTGAAGAGGAAGGTGCATCTGACTCATGCCATGGTATTTTCAGTGGCATCATATGGTTGTGAAAGCTGGACTTTGAACAAGAGAGACAGAAAAAGAATTGATGCTTTTGAATTGTGGTGCTGGGGACATCTATTGACTATACCATGGACTGTCAAAAGAACCAACAAATCTGTCCAGGAAGAAGTGCAACCAGAGTGCTCCTTGGAAGCAAGAATGGCCAAGCTGTGTCTTACATATTTCAGACATGTAGTCAGGAGAGATCAATCCCTGGAGAAGGACATCATGTTTGGGAGAGTGGCATGTCAACACAAAAGAGGAAAGCCCTCCACCAGATGGATTGACACAGTGTCTTCAACAATGGGCTTAAACATAGATAAGATCATTTGCCTGGCACAGAATCAGGAAGTGTTTCGATCTGCTGTACATAGGGTCGCTATGAGTCGCACTCGACTCGCACCTAACAACAACCACAACTTAGAAACATGAAGAAAAAATATTTATTTAATCTCACAATGTATATACATATATCAAAATATCACATTGGATACCACAAACACACACAATTTTTATCTTTCAATTAAAAGTAAATATTAAAAATTCCTTTATTTACAGTGTTTGTTTGAGAAATCTTTACCAACTGCCTGCTATGTATTAGGTCTCATTGTGGAACATGGATGGAACCATAGTAATGGAAAAAAAAGGAATCAAGTTACTCTCAGATACTTCACATGTAGTATTTTAGCTTAGAGAGACATTAAATTAAAAATGAGTGGACTTAGAGATTAAGTTCCAATATTGATTTATTTATGTCCTCAGATTTTCTAGCCAGATATTTAATTGATTCAAGTCTTTCTCATCCAAGTTATTTTCTTTATTTTCAGTTATATGGATAGATTTCTTTTAAAAAAACATAGAATTGATTACTTTGGATAATACTTTAAGTTGTTTTAATTCCTTCAAGATAATTGTTTACTCCTTACGTTCCAAGCTATCATCAATTTTCAAGTCATTTGAAAATTTCAACAAATGAATTTATTGCTATGCTGTGCTCTTTCCTCTAGAAGATGAGGGAAAAAGAAGGGGAAGGGAAAAAAAGAAGGAAGGAAGGAGAGAAAGAAAGGAGAAAAAGAAAGACAGAAAGACAAAGGAATGAAAGAAAGAGAAAGAAAGAAAAAGAAAGAGAGAGAAAAAAACCAGAAAGACAGGAAGAAAGAAAAGGAGGGGGAGAGGGAGAGAGGGAGGGAAGCAAGAGGCACCATGGTACATGCCTATAGTCCAGTGAGTATCAAATCTGAAGCAAAAAATCACGAGTGTGAGGCCAGAGACATCTTGCACAGCTTAGTTGAGAACTGGTATCAAAAGGAAAGGAAAGGAAAGGAAAGGAAAGGAAAGGGGAAAAGGTTCCAGAATGCAGCTCAATGATAGAGCATGTGTAAGTCTCTGGTTCAACTTTTAGTATAGCTAAGAAAATAGTAAAGGAAGAAAGGAAGAAAAGAAGACAGAAAGAAAAAATGAAGGAAGGAAGAATTTTCAATAATTAGCATAGAAAAATATTTTAGTTTTAGTTATTACATAAAAGAAAAACATGATACTAGGGTATATCATATTGGAAAATACTGAATTAGTTCTTAAAATAAAAATACACAAATTTCTTGAAGTCATTACTTTATAACAAAATTTTATTAGAAAGAAAAACTGTGTCTAACATTCTCTCCTTTAAAGACAGGTACCATTATTATCCCATTTTCCAATGATAAAATTTAGTTATTAATAAGTAAAATATATTTACAAAATAAACCCCAAAAATCATGAAAGTGAAGAAATGAAATTGAACCCATATATTATAGTTTCATAATCAATCATCAAATGGCTGCCTATTAACAAGTATTATATGACAATATTTATGCAGCAAATCTTATATTTTATCCAAATTTAAGAAAAAAGGTCTATTACAGGTCATCAATTAACTTGAAATGAACAATTCTTTGTTCAAAAAAATCAACAATATTCTTTTTCTGTAATAGAAATGCAGACATTGCAATTTATTTAGCAACAGCATGAGGGCATCCTAAGATCATCCTTCAATCACCTTTACTGGATGTGGAATATAACTTCCAGGGAGCTTTTCAAAATTATTATTTTATTATTAATACAGAATCACTTTTACAACAATCTGCAATCCTGTAATAGTTGAAAGATAACAGTTGAAAATGTTACTAAAATATTGTTTTCTATTTGATAGAACACTTATATTTGTAACATTTTGTTCTGTTATTGATCTGGATAATATTTGGATCATATAATGTAACAGACAATTTCAAATATCTGGCATCATTTGTCATTTTCCCTGTTCAAAACAAAGGGATACTTTCCTGACACCTACCTATGTTTTCTCTGTTTTTCCTCAGCTTTTAAAAGATAAGAGACACTTGATCTGTGTTGAGAAACCAGTCTTTACATGGGTAATTTAATCTGAAAGGCACAGAGACTGAAGTTACAGATTTGAAGATTCCTTCTAAATTAATGGAATAAAGATATTTCTTGAAATCTGTTTAATAATGTGGATGTTTTCTAATAAACTAACTTTCATTTTTTAACTTTGGTTGATTTTTTGTATGTTACACTCAAAATAAATGCTGATTTACACTGAATTACATAATGTTTAATAGTTAATAAATAATTATTGAGTGAAATCAGCAGATTTAAGTAATAATTTTATCATAAAGGACATCTGCACTACTACAATCATACATTTTTCATAATATGGATACACACACACTCACACACACACACACACACACACACACACACACACATATATATATATATATGTAGAGAGAGAGAGAGAGAGAGAGAGAATTGCTATAGCATATACTTGGAGTGAGAAAACCTACATTTACTAAGGTGTATAATCTCTCTCTGCTTTATTGTACTAACTGTTAAAAATAGGGCAAAAAATAGCTAATTTATAGTGTTGTAGGAAACAATTACTATATACCATATGCCTGTAATCCCAGAAGCTCAGGAGGGTTGCGACAAGAAGATTGCAAGTATAAGGCCAGAGCAAGCTTGCACAATTTAATGAGACTCTCTCTCAAAATAAAAAAAATAAAAGTAAAAATAACAGAATGAGGGCTTGGGACGCAACTCAGTGGTAGACTATTTGCCTATCATGTGCAAGGTCCTGTGTTCAATTCTCAACTAAATGTAAAAACAAAAGAAATAAAATATAGAAATTTCGAAGTGAACACATGGCATGTGAAGTTATCCATAAATATGAGCTATTTTTTGAATTTTCAACATATTTTCTATTTTTGCAGGAAAGAGATCAGCTCTCTACCTACATGCTTACTTTTGAAAGCAAAATTAAATTATTTTATAGAATACTTATATTTTAATTTTTAAACAAATCTCAGAGCTGTGTTTCAAACTTTTGTGTTTGCTTAAAGTATGAAGCAGGCTTATTTTGAAGAAAGGTTAAAAAAATCTTAAAATGTTGGTCCAAGTGTCACATACTGAAATTCAGATATCTGGTAACTGTATATCTATAGAAAATGATGAAAAGTGTGAAGTAATAATTTATAAACATTCTAATGAGATAAGGAAAGTTACAAAGAAGGAATATTGGTATAAGTTGCTCAATGATCTGTTATGTATGTATGTGTATAAAAGAATCAGAATTAATTCTGAGGCATTGATCATGATATTTTCTTGTCCCAAACTGATTTATTCTTAAGAAATATAGTCACTTTTCTATTTCTCGCTATTACTAGTGAGACTTTTAGTAAAAGTCTACTGTGATTGACTTACACTTTCTTCTTTTCAACAGGGGATCTGAGCTAAGACACTTTCATTTGAAAACGTACTATAAATAATAAATATATCCAAAGTAATTTTATACCAACAAATACATATTTGCGCTCTGGATAAACTTTTTGTTAATTCATTTAATATAGTTTGATAGTGTATATATTAAAACTGAAATCGTATATTGTGAAATAATACTGTAGTTTATAATTTCTCATGTCTCTGCATAACTTAAGGGCCTTTGTTTCTACACAATTTATAAATTTCTATTCCAAACTGTCTTTACAAAAGTTTTACAGAAAAGAGCCTTGGAAAATGGATATCATGTACCCTTGTAGCTCAAAAGGTAGGAACATATACTTATTGTCCAGTATCCCAAAACAATCAGCCAGTGAAAACCCTACGAGGATTGCTATGAGTAGGACCCCACTCAACAGCACCTAACAACAAAAGAAAGATACCCTCTCCTTGAACAAAAATCCAGGTTATTTACAGCCATTATAAAATTGTCAAGTTTATTAAACTCAGAGCCCTTCTACTAAAAAACACCATATTTCCCTCCATTGACAAGGATAGCTCTAGGGCCCTTCATATCAGTGTTTTGAGAGTAGAGGGATGAAGGCAAGGACAACTAATACAAATATAATGATGTTCATGAGTGGTAAAATATTTTGTCTCTGGTCTAAAAGTTGCATGGCTTCTGCCAATATTCATCAAATTGTGGCTGGTTTATCTGTAAAGTTTCACATCAGGTAACCCTCAGATCATTCATAATTATTGATAGTTTTTTTTTTAATAAGGGTGGAATTCTTAAAAGACACAGTTCTTTTGAAGAGGAAAGTTGAGAAAATTAATGGAAAACCAGGGAAATCCATGGGGATGGGTAATGACTATGTTGGTAAATTACATGATACATAGAATAATCAACAATTTTTCACATTGTAGAGTGTCATTGAGAAGAAATTAAGGAGAGGGTTGGAAAACAATTGTTAGGAAAGTCATACAATGATATCTGCCTAAAAGTGGCCTGATTTTGCTTTCTATTCTTTAGACGCCTGCAGTTGTAGCACTGTGGTGTCTAATCTCATCAGATCTCTGGAAACTAAGCAGGGCTGGACCTGGTTAGTACTTGGATGGAAGACAGCCTGGGGGCACAGGGTGCTATAGGCTTGGGAGGACTCAGCAACTCGCTCCTAGATCTACCATATGACCCAGCTATAACACTACTGGGAATTTACCCAAAGGAAGTTGGGTCATCCTACCACCGAGACACCTGCATCTCCATGTTCAATGCTGCACGTTTCACAATAGCAAGGTTATGGAATCAACCAAAATGCCCTTCAACAGAATAGATAAAAAAAACTATGGTACATATACACGATGGAATACTACTCAGCAATCAAGAAAAATGAAATAAGGTCATTTGCAGCAAAATGGGTGGAATTAGAGAAAATTATTTTAAGTGAACGAACCCAAGCTCAGGAGAGAAACACCACATGTTCTTACTCATATGTGGGAGTTGAATCAAAATTATAAGGAGGAAACATCCTAAAGGTCGGATCAAAATAAAACAGAAAAAAAAGCTAAGAATGGTGTCAATATAAATGGTCTAGAAAATGCATGTAATTGTTCTGACAAGATAATAACAAAGTTCGCTACAGGAAAAATTTCTATCTTAAACAGAACTGGAACCCAAGTACATATAGAAAAATATTACCAAGTAAATGATAGAGAAGACTTAGATGGGGAGGGTGGGGGGTAAACATACAAGAGGGTAAGGGGGCACCTATATGAATAATGTACATCAAAATGCATATATATGTAAATGCCACAATGAAAATCATGTCAGAATGAATCACATTAAGGTGTACATTAAAAATGTCCAATAAAAAAAGAAAAAAAGAAAAACAATCAGCTACCAAAACCCCTATGAATAGCAGAGAAGCACAATTATGTCTCATTTTTTGTACATAGGGTTGCTATGGTCGGACACCAACTTGAAGGCACCAAACAAGAACAATTTTTTCCATGGTGGGAATTTCCTGGCCAATCTGTAAGTCAGTCTCAAGATCTCCCCATAGTAAATTCTGCTACATCTACTTCATCTTTTTTTTTTCCTTCAGATTACACTTCCCGAGATGTGTAGCTATACTGAATGTGAAAAGAGGGAGAATCCCAATGGAAGGTAAAAGCATGCAAAAATTTGAGCAAGTGACACAGAATAAGGCAAAGTACTCAAAGAAATTCACTGCTGGTTGAATCAGGTGCAATTCCACTAAGAAGCACAAGTCGCATGGCCCCAGCCAGAAAGGAATATGTTGTTGTTGTCAAGGCCAAGGATTCCCCAAACTGAAGCAATCCCATCAATGGTGACTAAGTTGTTGCTTCATGACAAGTTTTAACTAAATAGAAGTCTTTATAAGTTTATTTGGTTGACCAGAGAACAGCCCATAAGCATCAACATTACATGAAACATGGCTATTCTTTGGTGACAACATTACACCATGAAAAGCACAGCCTTAAATTACAGGAGCCTTTGATTCTCAGAAACTCTCTAAATGTCTGGATCTGATCCACTGTTAATTTGCCTAAATTACAGCCTATATATGTCTAGTATGCTCCAGTGAATATTCAACCTCAAGGAAAGTTCTACACAATGAAAAATGTATCTGGTCACCCTCTTCAGTGGGCAAAACTCAAGGCAAAACTCTAAACATTAACCCTCTCATAGAAAACTTGTTATATTTTTACTGACTTCAGACAGAAATACATTCTCAGCCATTCTGCCACTTAGAGAACTGAAGAATGTCTGACTGACTAAAGTCTCTCTTGTTTGGGACCACAATTTTATAAACAAATTACAGCTTCAAATTTAACCATCTCTGTACTTATATATATCACAAAAATAGGATCTCATTTTGTGAGGGGACTGTGTGGAGTTAGGTTACATATTGAACCTAGAATATTCAATTGGGTACTCCTAGAGATTGGCCCTCCATTGTACCAGGCATGGGAACGGAGTCATCATTACAGGCTGGAACAAATAAAGCACTCTATATTTCTGATGAAATGTTCACCATTCAAGAATTGTGGAGAACCGTAATTTCTTGGGAGGAGTACTTACTCAATGACTTCACCTTAATCTCTGTCATTTGCTTCCACATTGTCAGGATAACATCTTTAAGTTTTCATGCAATTTAAACATATTTACATTTTCTAGGGTCTCCTTCTGAGTGTAAGAATTGGTTATATTCCATTGGGTCGGTTTCTCATTTGCCTGCTGGTGACTTTTTTAGAAGTATAGGCAAATTCAAGAGAAAACACTCCATGGCTTATGGTCTCTGCCTACTCTTGATAGACAAACATCATCAAAATGTTGACTCCTCCATTTGTGTAGTTCATGCCTGTAGATCTGTCTTTAGGTTATAGTGTTACTATTCTAGTATAGTCAGCCAAGTTCAGCCACAACATTGCCAGTTTTAAAACTAATCATTCATGTTTAGTGCCATTTAAGTCTGACAATGGTACCTTTTTTTCATTGAAAACAGCTGTCAAGAATGGGTTGATAGAGTTTTCTAAAGTCCACACTCCTTAAAATTCAAAGTCAACTAAAAATGATATCTGACTTGGACTCTTACATCTCTTCCTAATCCACATGTCTAAGAAAGAGACTTTTTATTGGATTTGGCTCACAACCTAAATCATTTCCTTTAGGCATATTCCTATGTAATGGTCAGAAGAAAAGGAATCCTAAATTGTCTATATCAATTTTAAAAAGCTGGGAATCCATTACTTATCCATCCAGGATGAGACCAACCCATACATACTTATAATACCAGTGACTCCAGAGGCTGAGGCAGGTGGATCTTTAAATAGAGACTAGAGGTGGCTTGCACAGCTTAGTAAGACCTTCTCTCAAAATAAAAATTAAAAGAAGCGTTGGGGTATGGCTCAGTGGTACAGCACTTGTTTGGCATGCAGGAGGACCTGTGTTCAAACCCCAAATACTGAAAGAAGAAAACAAAAAAAGAATTTGATGCATGTTTCTTTCACTTAATAACCCAAAATATGCTCCAACTGCTACATCATTCTGGAGGTAAGCTTGTGAAAGGGATACTAGTGTTTTCCAATATGGTTCTAGTTCTTCCCTTTGACAGCTGTTGGACCAAGAATATTAAGTTATAAAGAGAACCTCTGCTTTTTGTAGACTCCTTATCAAGCACACTTACTATTGTCATAATGTATCTAAGTTTTGTAAAACTCACCTTTCCAAAGATTGCAACCAAAAATTCCTAAAACATGGTTTAGAAGAGAAATGTCCAGACCATGACCTGTAGGACACTTGGGACCCAGGACAGCTAATAATGCAGCTGCACAAACCCTATTGTTACCATGTGCATAATACATGTATTGGAATAAACATATAAATAAATGAATAAAAAATAAATGAGTAAAGTACCTTTTCAACGATATAACTAACGCCGGGTGTGATGACGCACGCCTATAATCCCAGTGGCTCAGGAGGCGGAGGCAGGAGGATCACAAGTTTGAGACCAGAGGCAGTCTGCATAACTTAACGAGTCCCTGTCTCAAAAAGTAAAAAAAAAAAAAATATATATAACTACCATAACTTACAAAACATTCCTATATTTTTTCAATCAGGACAATTTTTATTGCATATATATATTTATTTGCTTTTTATTATCTAAATATTTGAAATATAACATAGATGATTCATTTTAAGCATAATGGATTAGAGATAATATTAAATATAATATGGAGTATGGTAGCATTTCATTCTGATGGAATTGGTTAGAAAACTCAGGAACAGTTGTTTTTATTTTTACAGAGATTTGAAGGACAAATGTTAAGTCTAAGTAAAATGGGCTCAAAATATCAAATTTGTGGGTGATTGTACAAGTACAGTGTTGAGATACAGAAGTGCAAAAGCAGCAATAGAGCCTGGATGGTGTTGTTGTTAGGTGCCCTTGAGTTGGGTCTCACTCATAGTGACCCTATGTACAACAGAACAAAAGACTATCAGGAACTATGTCATGCTCGGCATTGTGTCAGTGCTTCTCTGCTATTCATAGAGTTTGTGATGGCTGATTATTTTGAAAGTGGGCTGTTGGGTCCTACTCCTAAGCCTACAGCATCTGGTATTCCTAAGTGGTCTCCTACCCAAGTACTAACCAGGCCCAATCTTGCTTAGCTTCTGAAATATGATGAGATTTGATGCCAAGGTGGTATGACAATGGACAGAACTTGCATAAAACACTTAAAATTAAGAAAATTACTATTTTAGAGATTGGAGCAATAAATATTCTTTGGATTTATCCCATACTCTGTCCCAGTTAATGCATTATCATATGGATTCAAAAACTGGGCACATACAATATCTAAATAATAAAAATTCCAAAATACTAGGAAATTTCTTTTTTGGACCTACCTAAGTGACACTCTCTGGGAAATTTTATTTTCCAACATCCAGCTCTTAATGGAGAGTCCCTTCAACATTGCAAGGGGCTGACTGACAGAAGGCATTGTTTCACAATCTCTTTGATGCAGTTGGTGTGAGACTTGCAATCTAAAAGAGGCCTTTGTAAGTAAAAGGTTGAATAGTATGAAAGGCAGTCTATACAGCCTCTAAGTATTCCTATGGGGTGTTGTTCTTGCTCTTTAAACCTGTCCTTTAGACAAACTAAAATGCTTTCAAAAGAAAATGATTACCAACATTGTACATTTCACTACAGATGAACAATGAGCTATACATTGAGATAACGGTCAACTATGGCTACTGTTTAACTCTGCAGGAGCCAGCAAGTCAAAGGACTCTTACTGTTGAAGGAGAGAAACTTAAATCTCACCAAGTCTTTCACAGGCATCTTGTAGGAGATGGTATAAAAACTATTAGTTGGAAAGAATCACTGATAATTCTGTAGTAATTGTCCTTATATTTTATTAGTGAAAAAGAGAAGCACTGTTCTCTGACATTAGGGAATTCTATTGTAGCCTATCCCGAAGATATTTACTGTGCCTTAGTGAGTTGTAGAAGTAATTTAGAACTAAAGCTTAGGGCTGTTATTTTACATTGGATTGCCCTTTAACTTTTTCTGTTTAAGGAGAATCCCATCTTCAGAACAGAGTAAATATATTCCCAGTAAATATAACCCCAGTTAATTCTTGCATCTTGCAATAGGAAGAGTTTACATTTCTTTTTTAGTATTTCCTGGATTTCATAGTGTCTTCAATTAGTTATTGTTGTTGTGTTGTTTTTAGGTGCTGTTGAGTTAGTATTCAACTCATGACGACCATATGTACTAGAGGCGCAAGAGTATCATTAAGTGCTTCTTTGCTATTCATAGGGTTTTCAAAGGCAGATTGTTTTTTGGGAGTGGGTTGCCAGGTCCTTCTTCCAAGCTTATAGTATCTGGTGCTCCCAGTCAGTCTCCCATCCAAGTACTAACCAGGCAGGACCCAGCTTAGGTTCCGAGATCTGATGGGGTAGGATCCACCCTGTTAAGGCTGCAGGAAATTTTTATAGAGATACTCTATTTTGTATGGGCTGGGATTTAGCTCAGTTGGTAGAGCACTGCGCTGCAGTCTCTGAGGTCTCAAGTTCAATTCCCAGCACTGCAAAAATAGGAGACAGGCCTGGCAATCCACTCCCAAGGCAATCCCGATACAGTTGCCATTGAAAACCCTATGAGGGTTGCTATGAGTCGGATACCGACTTGATGGCACCTAATAACAACAATAAATATTTTGTATTCTCAGAGTAGGATTTGGCTCACAATTGTTAGTGTGTGTGTGTGTGTGTGTGTGTGTGTGTGTGTGTGTGTGCGCACGCACACACATGTATGTATGCACGTAATCAATGATGAAATTTCTCAATGTCATAGAAGTTTCAGAAATTAGACATACTCTTATAGTATTGTTGGGAATATTGCTGTTGTTAGGTGCCATCAAGTCAGGTCTGACATATAGTGACCCTATGTACAACAGAAGGAAACATTCCCTGACACCTTGACATGCCCAGATTATGTCAGTGCATCTCTGTTATTTACAGAGTTCTCAATGGCAAATTGTATCCAGATTGTATTGGGAGTGAGCTGTCAACTCCCTCTCCCATTTATTTGGTTATAGGGATTGAACTCAGGACCTCAGAGAGTACAGAGAGGCACTGTACCAATTAAGATAAACCTCAACATTTTGAGAATATAAACTGGTAAATGAAATGCTTTCATCAACTTCATAGGAAGATCCTTAAGGATTTTACCCATTGTTTAATGTCTAGTCAGAAACTGATGAAAGGAAATGAAAATGTCGTTCATATAAATTGTACCTTCTGAGAATAGAATTTTGAAGAACCTCACCAATGATTATATGGTTAAACAAATTTTGGGAAATGCCGAAACAACCACCTCAGTATCATTTGCTCAGAAAGACTTTCCCTCACCATTTTATCTAAATTGTTTTTATATCCTTTCTGTTTTTACATGTTTTTTATACTTCCACTGGGCCTGCACCCATCTTCTTTCAGTAGCAAGCCTGTCCCTTTCCTGCTCGGCACTGTAGGATAAAGGAGGAATCAATGGATTTCTTCCTCTCTCTGTCTTTGGTGACAGCTCTAGAAGCATGTGGTTTACTTCTACAGTTACGTTTCAGACATATCGACCTGTCATGATTCCAGCTTTGACAAGTGACCTGGTCTCTGGGCTTCTATACATTCTATCTTCATTTGTTCCTCCTTCTAAGAGTGGAAGAGCTTCCTACATTTAACCTCTGTATTGTGATATAGACACTGGTTCAGCTTCTCAGCTTACTACATTAATGAAAAATCCTCCACATGAAATTCTCATTCTACACATGCAGGAAGTTTTCTTTCCTGCCTGGATTCTAACTAATTAATACTTTACTGTTTCAAATTATATTACTAATAACTTTTAAATTCAATGTATAGGAGCAGCATAAGTATTTAATAGGAACATTACCATTAGATTTAGAATGGCTGTAAATTCCACACCCATGTTCGAAGAGATTTTGGTAAGTTTCCACTCCTACCTAATTCAAGATCTTTCACTAATGTTCACTAAATCTAGGTTAGCAGTGAGAATACAGTAAGCACTTTGAGAAAACTGCA
>VMDO01010332.1:0-72191 GCA_007922755.1 Pedetes capensis
TCCCTGACTTTATCTCTTCTTTATAAAGCTTCATCTCTAACACACTAAAGATATCATTAAGATCATTCCATCTTCTTTGAAGCAAAACTATAAAAAATAATACTAGCCACAGTAACTTTGAAGAAAGATATGTCATGGCAGGGAAATGATGGTGTATATAATTAGAAACCATTACTAAGGATTAATTGCATCACAAACTTCTTTAATGAAAATAGACTTATGTCATTTCCAATAACCAGGAGAGGATCTGATACCTTGATTTTAGGAAAACCATAACATGGGGAGAAAGCAATCTAGTGTTGGATGGTAGCAGTTCAACCCATCCTGTAGCAAAAGTCTGAAATGCGTTATCCGAAAGTCCCATAAAATCTTGTTCAAGGCAAAAAGCAGTGTGATAAAAATAAATGAAAGAGTATCTTCATTTATGAGTAATCAATTAGAGAAGTTTTCTGAGCCAAAAATTAGGGGCTCAGCTATAGTAAGCTGTTCACTTCTCCTTTGGAGAATGGACCCTGGTCACAGCAACTCACTCCAGTCCCCTCTACCCACTTTGGATGTTCTGGGTACTTGGAGTTCCTTGTTATCCTCAAAGGACAGACTGCCTCAACTGTTGCAGATGTCTCCAGGGTTCATTTTTCCTGCAGCTGTTTTTAAACCTCATGTTAGCTTATTTCTTGGTGAATTTTGGATGCCCACTTCAATATCTCCATCAATCCCAACTTCAGTGCATACACAATGGATTTCCAGCAATGGAAAAACTTAACTTAGCATTTGTAGGTAACTTAACAAGGCTGCATGTAAGCATTCCCCTTAATCAACCTCTGGCAATAACCCAATTGCAACCTGACTCTGCTCGCTCGTTCTCTCTCTCTCTCTCTCTCTCTCTCTCTCTCTCTCTCTCTCTCTCTCTCTCTCTCTCTCTCCCTATCTTTTTTTTTTTTTTTTCGGTACTGAGGGGTTGAACCCAGGGCCTCACGATTGCATGCTTTGCAAGTGCTGTACCACTGAGCTGCACCCATAGCCTTTTTTTTTTTTTTTTTACTTTTTTGAGACAGGGTCTCACTAAGTTACACAGACTGCCTCTGGTCTCAAACTTGCCATCTTCCTGCCTCTGCCTACCAGGCTTCTGGGATTATAGGCGTGTGCCACCACACGCAGCTCTCTGCTCATTTTTCTACAATAGTAATGAGATTTTGCTTGGCTCTCATATGTTCATTTGGAAAAACTGAAAGCCAACTGAAGATAGGGAGTCAGGGTATAATGATGCCATATACTGTTACACTTCTTGGACTAAATGTTTCCATTTTAATTACCTATTGATTTATTGGCATGACTTTTACTAAAAGCAGAAATGGTTTAATATGCATGAAAAATAAGTGATTTGAGATACACATATCTGTGTATATTTCTCTGTGTAAGTGTATATGTGTGAGAGAGTTCCATTTCAAAGACATCTTATCTTCTATGGAGATAGCCTCCAATAAGGAAACCTATGATGAAGACTCTTTAAAACCAAACACAACACAGCACACAGTGACTGTCAACTCTAAAACTGTACACTTTCTGATAGTGAACATAGAGGTATCTGACATGGCAGTGATTGACCTCTGGAGTGTCTAATGGATACACAGGAGATATTTTGTTATTTCTATAGCTGATGCACACAGGCAGCTAGTTCCTTTTAGTCTCCAGTTTGCTTTCTTCTTTTCGTGCACAAAAATATCAGCCTATACAGAAGGCTGTGCTAAAGTATACTTTGTTGAATGTATATTAACAGAGTAGAGTGAAGTAAAGTATGAGGGATCTAACAGTGAGAGGACAAGGGGACTCTTTAGAGAGGCCACTTCTGAAAGTAGAATAAGAGGAACAGGCAATACTCCTGTTAAAGTTTCTTCTTCCACTCTTGCTGCCTTCTACCCTAACCCATGGCCAACCTGGTGCTCAGTATGCTGGAGATACCCTACTTCTAACTGATCATCTGAGGTAGGTGGTACAGGATGTGGTCCCCTCATTTTCATAATAAGCCAATGTCCTTACTTTTTTCCTTTTATTGGTAAATGGTGGGGTACAGAGTAATACAGCAGTTACTTTTTCCATAATGCAACTATTACATCACTTTTGTTTATATTTTCATCAGCTTACAAAGTTTATGGAACCTTTTGACTCATGTATAGTAAAATTCGTATGCATATATGGGTTATATTTCCCTATTTTTCCCATGTACTCATGAAGTTGCATCTTTTACATTGAGATTATCTTCTCCCCCTTAATCCCTTTACATTGTTTTCTCTTCTCCTTCCCATCTTCTGAAACTTTCACTTCCCTCTGCTAGTTCCCTCCCTCTTCCTTCTATTCTTTATATTTTCCCTTCTTTCCTAAGTTTAACTGGACATTTTTATATGTCTGTTTATATATAGGTTTTTTTCTTCATTTAAGTAAGATTTAGCTCCCACATATGAGAACATAAGGTATTTCTCTATTTGAGCCTGTGTTCATTAACTTAAGATGATATTCCTCAGTTCCATCCATTTTGCTACAAATGACATTATTTCATTTTTTAATTACTAAGTAATGTTCCATTGTGTATATGTACCATAATTTTTTATCCATTCTTCTGTTGATGGGCATCTTAGTTGGTTCCATATCCTTGCTATTGTGAAGAGTGCTGCATTAAATGTGGAGATGCAGGTGCCTGTGTGGTATGATTATTTGTCTCCTTTGGGGTATATTCCCAGGAGTGATATGACTGGGTTGTATGGCAGTTCTATTTTGAGTTTTCTGAGGTCTCTCCATATTAATTTCCAAAGTGGTTGAACTAAATTACTGTCCCACTAGCAGGGTAAAAGGGTTCCTTTTTCTCCACATCCTTGCCAACATTTGTTATTATTTATTTTGCTGATCTTGGCCTTTCTTTCTGGAGTTAGGTAGAATCTTAGAACTGTTTTGATTTGCATTTCCCTAATGGCTAGGAATATTGAGCATTGTTTCATATGTTTCTTAGCCTTACAAATGTCTTCATTTGAGAACTGTTCATTTCCTGTGCCCACTTGTGTATTTGGTTATTTATTGTCTTGGGATTTGCTATCTTGAGTTCTTTGTAAATTCTAGAAATTAGTCTTCTGTTGGATGTATAGGATGTGAATATTTTCTCCCATTCTGTGGGTTCTTCCTTAACTTTATTGATTGCTTCCTTTGCTATACAGAAGTTTTTTAATTTCATGGAATCCCACTTGTCAATTCTTGGTGCAATTTCCTGAGCAAATGGAGTCTCATTAAGGAAGTACTTTCCTATGCCTATGTGTTGGAGTATGTTTCCTATCTTTTCTTCTAGTAGTTTTAAGGTTTCTGGTTTTATATTGAGGTCGCTTATCCATTTCAAGGTAACTCTCATGCAAACTGAGATATATGGGTCTATTTTCATTTTCCTCCAGATAGATAGCCAATTTTCCCAGCACCACTTATTGAAAAAGCTATCTTTTCTCCATTTTGCATCCTATGCTCTTTTGTCAAAGATCAAGTGGCTAAAGTTGCATGGGTGTATCTCTGGATCTTGAATTCTGTTCCATTGATCATCAAACCTACTTTTGTGCCAGGACGAAGCTGTTTTTGCTGCTATAGCCCTGTTGTTGTTGTTGTTGTTGTAAGGTGCCATCGAGTTGGTATCCAACTCATAGCGACCCTCATAGGGTTTTCAATGGCAGATTGTTTTGGGATTGCCTTGGGAGTGGATTGCCATGTCCTTCTCCCATTTTTGTGGTGCTGGGAATTGAACTCAGGACCTCAGAGACTGCAGCGCAGCGCTCTACCAACTGAGCTAAATCCCAGCCCCCTACACCCCTGTAGTATAGTTTATAGTCAAGAATTGTGATCCTGCCAGCACTAGTTTTGCAGCTTCAGATTGTTTTGGCTATATGTGGTCTTTTGTGTTTCCATTTGAATTTTTGGATTATTTTTTCTATCTCTGCAAAATCTATCATTGAGATTTTAATGGGAATTGCATTATATCTGTAAATTGCTTTTGGTAGTATTGCCATTTTACAATATTGATCCTCCCAATCCATCAGCAGGGAAGGTCCTTCCATCTTCTAGTATCCTCTGCTTCTTTCTCTAATGTTTTGAAGTTTTCCTTGTAGAGATCTTCAGGGTCTTTGGTTAGGTTGATTCCTAATATTTAACTTTTTGATGGGCTATTGTGAAAGGGACTCGTGCCTTAATTTCCTTTTCTTCCTGTTCATAATTGGTTTAAAAGAAGGCTACTGATTTTTGACTGTTAATTTTGTATCCTGCTACTTTACTGAAGGAGTTAATTAGGTCTAAGAGTTTTCTAGAGGAGTTTTTAGGGTCCTTTAGGTAAAGGATCATGTCTTCTGTAAATAAGGATAATTTGACCTCTTCCTTACCTATCTGTATCCCTTTGATTTCTTTCTCTTGCCTGATTTCTCTGGTTAGAACTTTGATAACAATAATGAATGAGAGAAGAGAGAGTGGACATTCTTGTCTTATTACTGGTCTTAGAGAAAATGATTTCAATTTTTCCCCATTTAATATGATATTGGTTATAGGTTTGTCATAAATGGCCTTTATGATGTTGAAATATTTGCCTATTATGCCCATGTTCTCCAGAGTTTTTTTCATGAAAGGATATTGCACTTTATCAAAAGCCTTCTCAGCATCCATTGATATGGCCATGTGATTTCTGTCTGCAAATCTCTTGATGAGCTGAATTACACTGATTGAACAAGACTTGAATCTATGGAATGAAGACCACTTGATCATGGAGTATGATCTCTTTATGTGTTGCTGAACTCAATTTTCCAAGATTTTATTGAGAATTTTTGCATTAAGTTTCATCAGGGAAGTTGGTCTAAAGTTCTCTTTCTGTGAAGTGTCCTTGCCCAGTTTTGGTATCAGGGTGATGGTGGTTTCATAGAATGAGTTTGAGAGTACTCCTTCCTTTTCTACCTTTTTGAAATAGTTTGAGGAGAATAGGTATTAATTCTTCTTTGAAGATTTGATAGAATTCTTCTCTGAACCCGCTGGGACCTGTGCTTTTCTTTGTTGAGAGGCTTTTTATTACCTTCTTTATTTCTGTGTGCCTGCAGCTGTACCACTATGGCATCCGATCCCATCATATCTTGGAAAATAAGCAGGACCAGGCCTGGTTAGTACTTGGATGGAAGACCACCTGGGAGCACCAGGTGCTGTAGGCTTGAGAGGACCCAACAACCCACTCTCCCTGCTCCCCAAAAAACCAAAAAACAATCAGCCATTGAAAATCTTATGAATAGCAGAGAGTCACTAACAATAGTATTTTGTCTATTGTATATTCTGTGAGTTGGACGCTGACTCAACAGCACCTAAGACAACAACAACAACAATTTCAGTGTATGTAAAGGGTCTGTTTCAATTGCTTATGTCCTCCAAGCTTAATTTTGGTAAATCATATGTGTTAATAAACTTATCCATTTCTTCAGTATTTTCAGTTTTGGGGCAGTACAATTTCTCAAAGTATTCCCCAATGATTTTCTGGATTTCATTGGTATCAGTGGTTATGATCCCATTCTCATCTCTGATTTTTTCAATTTGGGCCTTTTCTTTCTTTCTTTTGGTAAGACTTCTCCAGCTTTCTTTATAATGGTATTGTGTTGTCCAAAACCAGAGTCTCTTGCCCCAGAATCCATCCATCTCTTTGAGCCTAGTCATATTCTAATAGCAGTCTTTGTGGGACCTCTCTCTCTCTCTCTCTCTCTCTCTTAGAATAAAAAAGTACTATATATAGCATATTGCTGTTCACTTAACATCTGTTCTCCTCTGCCCCTTCATACTATTTTTCAGATGACTCCCTCAAAACTATTACCTGTTCTTGCTTGGAAAACAAATCTGAAATAGTCTAAGACCATTATGGTAATCCCATACCCTTTATAATGGACTACTTTAGAGACAGGCACATGACCCTGTGCAAACCAGTGGTACAAGAAACTTTCAAGGAACTTATGTTTCCTTGTTTTTAAAAAGAATGAGGAGACAGTTCTAGTTCTATCTATTTTTAGTCATAGCATGCTTGGGTATAATACTTCAAATTGTTGATGAAGCAAAACCTACCGAGAAGACAGAGTCACAGTAGAGCAGGTCAGGGCCCTGATGTACACTGCCTGGTGCTTCCCTACCTATGCACAGCTTTTTCTGTGAGATAATAAATCTCCTTACATTCAGAGTAATGGAGTCCATGGTTTTGGCTACTTGTACCAAAGCAGTTGAACAAATTAGCCAAAATAATTAACCCATCCATGCTGTGTCCTTTGCTTAGAGGGAGCATCTTCCCCTGTTTACCTGGTGATTTTCAATACTAACAAAGGTTTCTTTGGAATGCAATGAATACTCCCTAGTCCAGTTTACCATAAAACCTCCTGCATACCTCCTGCCATTTATTCTATTTACTAGGGCTCTTTTGTGGGTTTTTCTTCACACACACACACACACACACACACACACACACACACACACACACAGTGAAAATTCCCCTATGGAATATCCAGATCCTCACCAGAACCAGAGGCACCATTAAATAGAACATCTACTAGCAAAGAAGCTGCATTCTTATCCACTCTGGCTTATTGGAGAAAGAGCTGCTGGAGTTAGAAAAAAAGCCAGTGTCACGGATGTGTATGGAGGCTGTGAAACCAGAAAAGGAGACTGTGAAAATCAACTATCACTGTATCCATGCAGATAAAGTTGTATAGGATGGCAAATATAAATGATGCATGAACCAAATGTTCAATGCATGTGGTGATGTAGTGCAAAGTCCAGACTTAGGATGCTACAAGAAAAATAGGAGAAGGAACCCAGGGAGTAAGTCCTTCCCCAGGGTAGGCAAAAGGGAATCTGTGTCATATAGGAAACTGACCTCTCCAGGAAAGCAGCATCCTGCCTGGCTGACTGATGGAAATGAAACCCATTGTGGTCTGTCCCTATTCTCTTCACTTAGCTCTCCAGGATATAATCCAACTTCATCTCCAAAAAGCCACCTGGGACTCATGCATCAGATTCAGCTTTGTTTCACTTTCTGCTTCTTAACTAATAAACCTTAAGTCTGTTCTCCCAAAGTCTGCTTACATTTTTGCTTTAGCTTCAGTATTGATCTGTTTGGTTTGTTATCTGAAATCATAGCTACACTTCTTTGGATGGCAGTTCTGGAGTTTTACTGCAGTGCTCAAAACCATCTGGCCTGCTCTGTCATGTAGTGAGTTTCCTGTTGGTGATGTCTTTATGATGCCATTCTCATGAATTTTTTCCTATAGTCTTCTATAATCTGTGGGAATCTTGGACCCCATCTACTCAAAACTAAAATCATCATCCTTCCTATCTGAAATATTAGACCTACTCTGCAAAGTCAAAAGCATAGGAAAAATCCCCAATTTCCCCCTCTTTTTTCTGTTGCTTACCAGCTAGCCACAAGGAACTATTAATATATACTAATATGTATCATGTATATGTGATATATATAGTTGGAACTAGGTTCAGAGTTCAAGTACATTATAAAATACATCATTGGGACAGAAATGCCCTAATAATATGATAGAACTGCAGTCTACCTTTTTGCCTTAATTATACATCTCATGAATATATGTCAAGTTACTCAGATTTCCCAGAAAGGCAACAAGCTCAGTGGAATCACATAAGCTTTTCAATAAATAGTGTATGGCTGTAAAACCTTGCCTTTATTCTTACTATCTGTGTGGCCTTGAACTAAAGACACAGTCAATATTTAGCAATGAGCTGGGTGCTACCATTAGTTCCTATTCCAGGTAAAAATTCTGAGATTTACTATGACTTGTCCATGCTCACAAAGTTAAGTTACGGATCCAAGATTCAGACCTAGTTCTTCTATACTCCAAAGCTGGAATATACAAGCCCAACACTCTATTTGCTTTATCTCCTTGATCCCAAGTTTTTATGTATAAAAAAGTAAGGCACTTAGTTTCTAGGGTCAATGTAAGGAATAAATGATCTCATAGAAATAAGACATTACCCTGACACTCATCTAAATGTTAGGGACCTGTTGCCCATTGACTAGCTATGTGGTGCTAATTCTTGAAATTGATTTTCATGTGATTTCTCTCCCAGAGCTCTATTTCTATCTTTTTAAAGTTTTCTAATTTTCTACTTCACTCTCCTTTTTCATTTAGGCCTTTGATTTACTTTATTTACTTGATCACAAAATAGCCTCTTCCTACCATGCTTTAAACCTCTCCAAGATCCCCTTAATATAACTAGTCATCAGTTAGTGCCTGGACTAGAATAAGTATTTACCTAATACCTGATGACAACAGAAGGACATGGCAGTCTACTCCCAAAATAATCAGGAATTGAAAATACTATGAGGGTCACTATGAATTACATGCAATTTGAGGGCACCTAACAACAATAATACCTGCAGAATAAATCAATGAATTTTTTATAGCCTTTATACTTTTACTTACTTCTATAAAGTAGCATCTTTTTAGCTGCGATGTTCTGTGCACAGTAGGAAAGCACTGGATATATTCAAAGCCTGTTCTTCTTTTGCTCAACAAAAAATATGTAATTAATTAAAGACATTATTTCAAAGCCAGGCGCAGTGGTGCACGCCTGTAATCCCAACAGCTCAGGAGGTGGAAACAGAAGGACCACAAGTTCAAGACCAGAGGCAGTCTGCATAACTTAGTAAGACCCTGTCTCAAAAAGTAAATAAATGGGCTTAGGGTGCAGCTCAGTGGTCCAGCACTTGCAGAGCATGCAAGTGCGAGGTCCTGGGTTCAACCCCCAGTACCACAAAAAAAAGACATTATTTCACACATTTGTGTTTCCTCCAACATACATTTGTGAGTGCCTACTTAAACAAAATCTGTGTCTGGTGTTGGTAAGCACATAATTTTGGAGGGAAGAAAAGAAGAATAAAAACAAAATAACTTTTATTATTTGCAGAGGTCTTTAAAGGGCATAATGGTGGCAAATGGGAAGGAGTGAACCAATGTTTGATGGTCAAAGTGGAGACAAGAAAGACAGGAGTAGTTATGAAAGGTGCCAGAAGGCTGATCAGCAAGCTCCCTGGATCATAAATGTGTTTTCCAGTCATGTTCTTTGTGTCTGAGAAGTACAGAATATGTATGTTGAGATATTTGTTATGTAAAGATGGAGAGTACTTGCTCTATTATAAAATATCTTATTGAATTTCTGTGGAAGTTTTGATAATGCCTCAATTCATTCTAGAAAATAATTGTCGGCCTTCAAAGTAGATTAAAAAAAAAATTCTTCCACTCTGAGTAATGACTATATATATGCACCTCCTCATAGCAATTAAGCAGGTCTATCCCATACAACTGAGTTAGCAAACAAGCCTCCTCAAATATTTCTCAGGATTTCCGAAGCTGTACTACTTCTAAGAGTCACATTTCCATGAGGGTTTGGAGACAAATGGATGTTGATTTAAAAGGAACTGGTCCCATCAGGATCTTTCCTACAATAGAAATAAATCAGCTAAGACAGCAAGAATGCATTCAAAAGGCATAAACTAGTGTGGATATCCAAGCAAGATGGTTTATTGAGAAATGTTCTAAAAGCCCAGAGCCAGGAGCCATAATTCCAGGCTATCATTAGCTTCTTTTTTGACTTGGAGATAAATCAGCCCCCTCTTCTCTCTCTCACTGACTTTTTTTTTAATCTGTTAATATATATTTGTAAGATGAATGAGTTAATGGATGAATGTAAAATGAATATTATAACACCTGCAACACCTACTTCATAAGAGTCTTAAACAAGGTAATTAATTATACATTGGAAAGATAAAATGCTTCAAGACACCCTCCTATTTTTAAATCAGTGGTGATAAATATCACTTTAAGGATTTCTGAGAATATACAGATTCTTTCATCATCCAAATTTGCCCTTGACCAGAGGAGAAGAAATGTTAACTTGAAGAGTAGGTGTTATATTGCATTTTTATTAGATAACTAGCTAGTTAGAAATTCCAAAACTCTAGCCTCCTGTGGATCAGACCGAGAAATAAACTTTAAAAGTTCTAAATAATGAGCTGGGCGTGGTAGCACATGCCTGTAATCCCAGCTGTTCAGGAGGCAGAGGCAGGAGGATTCCAAGTTCAAGACCAGAGCCAGTCTGCGTAACTTAGTGAAACCCTGTCTCAAAAAGTGAAAAGAAAAAAATGGGCTGGGGGTGCAACTCAGTGGTCCAGCACTTGCAAAGCATGCAAGCACCAGGCCCTGGGTTCAACCCCCAGTACCACACAAAAACAAGTTCTAAATAATGAAAATTTTCCAACAGCAGTGAAGAATGATAATCATCATAATTCCTCATATTAGTACAATATAAAATATCTACCTTTTTGCATTTGATCATGTGCACATAGAAGGCACTATTTGATAAAATAACCATGGCAGCGCCTCTTGTCTGAACATCTGGGCTGGACCCGGAGGTGTGTGCCCCACATAGAGGTAATCAAGGGGAGATCCTTCATTACCAATCAGGGGGCAAGATGAGGGTTGGATAATTCCCCACAAGTAACAATACTAGTCATGTTTTCAGGGCAGTATTATGTAGGAAAAGAACAAAAGAGGCCTGGTTTTAAATTCACACCAATGTCAACCATGTGACCTTAGACACAATTTCTAGTCATCAATGAAATGGACCTAAGCTTTCATGTTGTTTTTAGGTGCTGTCAAGTCAGGTCCAACTTATAATGACCCTACACTTAATAGAATGAAGCTCTACCCAACACAATGCCATGTTATGCACATGATCTTTTTATGTTTGAGCCCATTGTTGCAGTCACTGGGTTTCTTCTCACTTTGAGTCATACCACATCAGCAAAAGGGGGTCCCAGGAGCTTGTCATTAAGGTTGACTCTGCTTTGAGGAGGCAACTCTTCCCTAGTCATCTCTTGAATGTCTTCCAGCCTAGGGGGCTCCTTTTCTGGCACTATATTTGACAGTGCTTCTCTGCTATTCATAGGGTTTTCAATGGCTGATTGTTTCAAGAGTGGGCTGCCAGGTCTTTCTCCCTAGTCTGTCTTAGTCTGGAAGCTCAGCTGACACCTGTCCATCATCAGTGGCCCTGCTGGTATCGGAGGTAGCTTTCAGCATCTCAGCAATACTCAAGCCCCCATAGCATATCAAGTGGACAGATACATGGGGTAAACTTTCATACCCAACAAAACAAGCTGATGATAAAAATGAAATGCAAAATTAATCCTCACCCCCCACTGTGATAGAGAAAGGAGGGTCTTATTTTTAAATCAGGTGCTAAGACAATGTTAAAAGAGGAGAGTCATGTTTTCTAGAAACTCGAATTACAAAGGAAAGCTCACCCATATCTGTTTTCAATGCCTTTTCCTCAGAGAATTTTCTTGAAGTCTTGTAGCTTAAACTACACCAACCTGAATCTTTTTCACTGTCCCCACCAAGTTTCGGTGGTGGGGAGATTCTGAACTCAAGCCAGTATATATGTACTGTTTTTTCTGCCTTTGTGAATGTTCATATAATATTTCACTTTCCAGTCCTTCCCCAGAGCCTCACATTCCCCTTCCTTCTTCTATTATCCCATTGTGCCCTATCAAGTGCTTTACTTTCTAGGTAAGATTTTCCAATGGAAAGAACTAAGTATACACAATAAAAATGAAAGGATAGGACTAGCTCCTTTCTCGCCTAGGTGCTTGACAATGTCCACTTTTGGGGAGTATTTCCTATACCTATACCCCTCCCTGTCAAAGCCCATCTCCCAAATTGTCTCAATTCTTTGTACTACCAATTTCCTAAATTTGAAATATGTCACCTACAATTATTTTTCATATGTCCATTTTCCTCATCCACTGGGAGATCCTGGGCCCAGGTGTCTAAAGCACTTGGAACAGTCACTCTGCACAGATGAAGTGGTGAATGAATGAATCCATGTATCTTTCTCCACTCTGAATGTTTTACTCCCTAGTGGGGATGAGAGGAGGCAAGATACCAGAGGGTCTTCCTATAGGCTGGTGTAGAGAATACCGTGGGTACTCACGGTGCTCTGTCTCTGTGCCAACTGACCTCTGTCCTTAGACTGCTCAGACATGGCTATCTCCAAACTGTGAACTCCTGCTGCAACCTGACATCTTTACAAGGCCTACTTTGCCTGCATGTCGGGGCCTGTTATCTTGTTCAAAGTGGTGTTACAAAGAGCATCTCACTAAATTTACAAAGTGGGCATGGGATCTTAGGAAGAAGGATCCCAGGAGAAGTGATGATATTTTTCCTCGACAGTATGTTTACCTTGGCCAACAAGAATGGCAGGTAAGAAATAGAGAGCTAACCTTTAGCAGCAACAACAACCTTTAGCCTGCAGGAAGAATGCCTTGCTTTCTGACTAAGTCAGCAAAGGTTGTATAGTCCCATTTATGATTACTTGTCACCATCTCTTCCAAGTCAATGGGGAAAAAATGTGTTTTGAAACATAAACTTAGCCAGGCACAGTGGCTCAGTGACTGAAGAGTCAGAGAGAGAAGGGTCACAAATTCAAGGCGAGCAATAGCCTGCACAACTTAGCATAGCCCTGTCTTAAATCAAAACGCATGTATGTAAATGCCACAATGAAAAGCATGTCAGAATGAATCACATTAAGGGGTACATTAAAAATGTCCAATAAAAAAATGAAAAAAAAAAGTAAAAAGGGAACTGAGTTGCAGGTCAATGGTAAAACATTTGCAAAGCATGCATGAGGTCCCAGGTTCAACCCTTCAGTACTTAAAAAAAAAAATCCAGGAAAAAAGAAAAGATAAAGAAAAAGAAACATAAACCTGCGTGGAGAGATGAGGATCTAAATCTCGACATCTCATTTAACATCTTCCTTTCTCTTCATTCTCTTTCCCCTCTTTTCCCCTCCTTGGATCTTCTTTTCCTTTTTCCTCCTCTTTTCTCTCCTCCCCTCACCTTGGATCTTAATCACTATTACCATCGCCAACACCACCATCCTGCCTTTATTCAAGCTTTCCTTCTATTCCTCTCCTATATGGCTAATTCTTACTCATCCTGGCTTAAATGCCACCCGCTGTGACCTTCTTCAACCCTTCTCTGTGCTTCAATAGCATTCTGTTGGAAATGTGCTTAGTCCCAGCATGGCCTGTTCAATTGGTTAAGTGGCTGACCCCCCACCTAATTCCAAGGCAGGTGTTAGGTGCAAGTTATTTTTTACAAAACATAAAATACTTAGACTACTGCCTGCAGGGAGTAAAACTCAATAACTAGTAGGAATTGGTGTTGGTATCCCCACTCCTTCCACTGGTACGTTCTCTGGCAGCCAGAAGGGACAATGTGAATGTTTATTTTATTGAATTGAAAGATACCATCAACAAAAACCTGTTTCTTAGAAACTTGATTTCATCTTGCCTTGTGCTCATTCACTTTCACTGCCTATGCTGGGCTCACAATATAGTGGAGAAATAAAGCCTGATTGCTAAATGGGACCAGCAAACTACAGATGACTAGGATATTAAAGAAGTGTAGCTGTATTGTCAGTAGAAAATATTTCCAACCCTGAGGTCCTGCAGGGTAAACTTAAATTCTCGAATACGGGTCAGGGGGAAGTGGCCTCTCTTTTGAGCTGTATGCTCCAAGGCACAGCCTCTTCCAAGATGAAAAGCTTGCTGCCTTCTCTTCAAAGGCCTCCATTTCCCCAACACATGTTACTGTCTGGATTCACTGTCATCTCTTCCAGCCTGAAGGGCTTAGACTTCCCACAAGTTGGGGCTGGTATCATCCCAGCAATAAATGCCCCTTGAGAAGCTATGTCTAGCTGCAATAATTCCCTTGAGCATTTGAGACAAGATCAGATGGGTTTCACAACTATCCCATATTCTTCCTATGAAAAGGTAGAGTAGTGGGGGTGGGTCAGATCCCACTCCCAGAATACAACCTCATGCTGTATCAGGGCACGTTGGCCCCTGGAAACCTTCCCTATGACAGAAGAAAGAATGGAGCCTTGCTATATGGATACTTTGCTTGCAAATTTCTCCAATAAAGTCTGCTTTTGTGTGACACTTGGATGGTGGCCCTTAGCCAATGAACCTACAGGTAAAGAGGAGGTGAAAGATCCAAGCCATGGCTTTATTTTGAACATATGAAAAGCAAGAAATTCCCCCCTTTTTTTAAATTGCTATTGTATAGATGATGCTGGTCAGTGGCATAGAGGAGACTCCAAGGGGGGGAGGCAGCTCCATGAACAGTATCTATTCTCTTCTTGTTTTACCATGAAAACTCTGACAGGGCTGCACGCAGTTTCATTTTATGAATTGAAGTCTGGGATAATCTCTAAATCATTCTTATGCATCATATGCTGCTTTTCAAAGGAAAAGAATATGCATTAAAAAGATTTGTTCAAGCTTGAACCTGCCTCTGAGCACCCAAGATCAATGTGGAAGCTGATTAAGTTGTGCTCTATAGATTTCTGCAGTCAAGTTCATCAAGAAGCCCATTTCTCTTCCCCTAATGGTGCTGAACCCCAAGCTCTTCTCCAAAGTGCTTTAATTTTCACTTAGTCATTGTTGGAAGACAGTGACTTAATGAACTGCAAATAGGAAAAGAAAGTTACATAAATCATCTTCATATCCTTTTCTGGGGTCTTACCATAGTTGTTTTTTGCTCATTATAATGCCTGCAGTGGCTTTTCTGTTCTTGATGGTGGAAATTAAATTATAAACCACACTTTCAGCCAAGTAACACACCAATAAAAACATAAAATCATTAGGATAAATAACAAAGACAAGTTAATGTCAACACAGCACAATATAGTCTTACAAGTTTTCCCAGCTAATTCTACTTATATCTCTTAGAAGATGCACACATCTTTCTATGTAGATGGATATCTATGTAGATGGATATCTACATAGATAGATAGATAGATAGATAGATAGATAGATAGATAGATAGGCAGACAGGTATAGATAGTTGTTGTTGTTAGATGCCATTGAGTTGGGTCCAACTCATAATGACCCTATGTACAACACAACAAAACACTCTCTGACACTGTGCCATGCCTGGCACTATTGTCAGTGCTTCCCCACTATTCATAAGGTTTTCAATTGTGGATTATTTCAGAAGTGGATTGCCAGGTCCTTCTCCCTAGCTGGCAGTCCCTGGTATTCCCAAGTGGTCTCCTCCCCAAGGACTAATCAGGCTGACCCTGCTTAGCTTCTGAGATTGGCAGGATCAGATGCCAGGGTGCTATGGCTGCAGACTAGAAAGATATATACATATACAGAGAGAGAGAGAGTGTACATCTATCTATTTATATAGATATCTATATATCTACATATATACATATATAGTAGATAGGTGTATATAGAGATTTATGCATAGATGTAGTTGAATTGAATTATGGTAGCAATGTGTGGTATGATGTTCATGTGTATGTGAGATAAGAATTATCAGAACAAGTATACAATGCATTTTCAAACAGCATTTGTCACAAGATGTGTAATGGGTATACATTTTTGGCACCCTGTGTGTGTGTGTTTGTGTGTATGTGTGTATATAGAAATAATATACATATACCTATTTGCGGACCACTGTCTGTCAGTGCAGATTTTACAAAGCCTATTTCCAGGAACAAACTACTGTATAGCATTCTTTTTATATTCTCTGGCAGACAGTCTTGCCTTTCAGAATGATAAGATAATGAGTCTGTGGTTTGAATACAGCTCTATGTTTGAAAGGTAGCATTGAAAATTAAAGTGACGTATTAATTAAAGATTAATCAAAAGTGCTAGACCTCTAGTAAGTTCAGTGCCTTTTGCTTAATTCTGAATGGCCCACTTTGAAAAAGTATTTCAACTTAACTAGAATTTTAATCAGCTGGCTAGAAGTCGGGAGAACAGGAGAGAAAGAGAAATCATCCTGAGGGCAAATGTTTAAAAATGCATCAAAGACTGTTGAAAAGTAAGCTCTTAATCTCTGTCATGTTGGAGGGAAAGAATGCCGAGTGGAGGACAGGATACCTTGGTTTCTTCTGGTTCTGTGGTGGTGGTATTACTGAGACATGTCGGCAAGAGGGGTCAGCCAGCTTTCCTTCTGTACAGTTTACTCTTACAAATGTTCAAGGCGGAAGCCTGATACTTGAAGAACTTGACAGCCATCTCCCAACAGAGGTCCTAGAGGAAGAACATAGAAGCTATACCTGTGTTTGGTTCCAATGTACCTCTACAAATTTAACACCTGGGCCTGCCAGAAAAGTAGATTCTCCCAATTCCAGAACTTTCTGTGGGACTGGTGTTGCCCTATCCCTATTTCTCACAAGTACTTGGATCTCAGAAACTGAAATATTGACAGGATCAGCCACCTTTACTTCCCTGTCTCCATTTTTAAGCACAAGTCACCCCTAAAGGAGACCAGTGCTGCTTGATTACCCCCAGAGACAGGAAATTCACTTCTCACCAGTGCCTCTCATTCCACTGTTGCCTAGCACACACTGCATGTTTTCCTTTTCTGTTGGTCAAGGTGTCTCATAAATAGTATGATACTTATCTTAAGCTTCTGTAGACTAGCTATAGATGTAAAATTGCTTTCATAAGCCAGCATAAAGCTCTTGAGCTTTCTCCATATGAATCCTCAACAGCCATCAGGCAATCTGCTTTTGACCTTCATATTCTGTTTGCAAGTGTTGAGGTAAAATACAGAGAGCCGATGTAGGCCTGGATGAGTAATTCTTCTGTGGTACTTATCAGGTGTGTGCCCACAGGTGCATCCAAACAGTTTTGAGCCTCTGGATCTTCAACTGTCAAAAGGGGTTGAGTGAGGTTAATTAATATGATGCATGTAGCATTTTCCTAAAACACATATAAATGCACATTGGCAAATCCTTCACTTTATTGTTGTTGTTAGGTGCTGTTGAGCTGGGTCTGACTCATAGTGACCCTATGTACAAAAGAATAAAACACTCCCCAATTCTGTGTTAGGCACACAATCTTATTTGTTTTTAAGCCCAATGTTCCAGACACTATGTCAATCGATCTAGTTGAGGGTTTTTCTTTTTTTCATTGACCTGCTACTCTCCAAAACATGATGTTCTTCTCCAGGGTTTAGTCCCTCCTGACTACATGTCCAAAATATGTAAGATCCAGTCTAGCCATCCTAGCTCCCAAGGAGCACTCTGGTTTCACTTCTTCTAGGATGGATCTGTTGGTTCTTTTAGCAGTCCATGGTATATTCAATATTCAAGTCTCCAGCTTGAGGCATAGGAGAAAGAGCAGTTAACAAAACAAACCAAAAATCTCTTCTCTTATGACTTTTTCATCTTAGTTGGGAAGATCACTGTCCAATAAAAATAAATACATGATATCATGTAGCATGGTTATGGTAAGTACTTACATGAAAATAAACCAGGCTGAGTGACAGAGTAATGGCAGTGGTAAGGAAAAGAGGGAGGTAAGAGAGAGATAGGACCAGTACAGAGAAGGGTGTTGAGAAGACTCATTGAGAACACCATCTCTAAAGTGAGCCTAATACCACCTATTGCCTTGTAGTTTTTAGGTACAATCGAGTCAAGTCCAACTCATGGTAACCCTATGTACAACAGAGCAAAATACTACCAGGCATCGTGCCAGGCACACCATCTTATTTATGCTTAAGCCCATTGTAGCAGACACTGTTTCTATCCACCCAGTTGAAGGTTTTCCTTTTTTTCACTGACCTACCATTCTCCCAAACATGATGTCTTTCTCCAGGGATTGGTCCCTCCTGACAACATGTCCAAAATATGTAAGACACAGTCTAGCCATCCTTGCCTCCAAGGAGCATGCCGGTTGCACCACTTCTAGGACAGATCTGTTGGTTCTTTTAGCAGCCCATGGTATATTCAATATTTGTCTCCAGCACCATAATTCAAAAGCATCATTCTTCTTCTGTCTCCCTTATTCAATGTCCAGCTTTCACAACCATATGATGCAAACGAAAATACGATCACAAGTCAGGTGCATCTTCATCTTCAATGTGACATCTTTATTTTTCAAAACTTTAAAGAAGTCTTTTGCAATAGCTTTTCCCAATGTCTTTTGATTTCTTGACTACTGCTTCCACAGGTGTTAATTGTAGAACCAAATAAAGGAAAATCTTGGACAACTTCAATCTTTTCTCCATTTATCATGAGGTTGTTTACTGACCCAGTTGGAAGGATTTTTGTTTTCTTGATGTTGAGGTCCAACACTGTGTTCTTTGATCTTCCTAAGTAAATGTTTCAACTCCTCTTCACTTCCAGCAAGCAGAGTTGTGTCATCTGCATAATGCAGGTTGTTAATGAATCTTCTTCCAATCAGGATGCCAATTTCTTCTTCATAAAGTCCAGCGTCCCGGATTATTTGCTCAGCATAGAGATTGAAGAGGTATAGTAAAAGGATACAGCCCTGACATACACCTTTCTTGACTTTAAACCATGCAATTTTCCCTTGTTGTGTTCAAGTGACTGTCTCCTGGTCCATGTACAGATTCCTCATGAGTATGATTAAGTGCTCTGGTATTCCTAGTCTCTGCAATGTTATCCATAATTTGTTATGATCCACATAATCAAATGGCTTTGCATAGTCAATAAAACATAGATAGACATCTCTGTGGTATTCTCTACTTTCAGCTAATATCCATCTAACATCAGCAACGATGTCCCCAGTTCCCTGCCCTCTTCTGAATCTGATTTGATTTTCCAGCAGTTCCCTGTCTATATACTACTGCAGTCACTTTTGAAAGATCTTTAGCAAAATTTTGCTTACATTTGATATTAATGAAATTGTGTGATAGTTTCCATGTTTGGTTAGATCCCCTTTCTTGGGAATGGGCACAAGTATGGATCTCTTCCAGTCAGTTGACCAGGTAGTTATTTTCCAAATCTCTTGGCATAAACAAGTTAATACTTCCAGTACTGTACCTGCTTGTTGAAACATCTCTTTTGGTACTCCATCAATTCCTAGAGCCTTGTGTTTTGCCAATTCCTTCAAGGCAGCTTCCACTTCTTCCTTCAGTACCATTGGCTCTTTGTCATGTCTTCCTTTTACTTAAGCTGCTGGACATTGAAAGACAAGTTTCAGAGTCTCTTTTGACATAATTCAGTCTTTTCTTTTTTTTCTGTCTTTTTAATAACCTTTTGCTTTCCTCATGAATGTTTTTGATGTCATGCCACAACTCATCTGGTCTTCAATCATTAGTGTCTAATGCATTAAGCCTATTCCTCAATTGGTCTCTGAACTCAGGTGGGATATACTCAAGGTCCTAATTTGGCTTTTGTACATTTGTTCTGGGCTGGGATTTAGCTCAGTTGGTAGAGCACTGCACTGCAGTCTCTGAGGTCCTGAGTTCGATTCCCAGCACCGCAAAAATGGGAGAAGAACCTGGCAATCCGTTCCCAAGGAATCCCGAAACAGTCAGCCATTGAAAACCCTATGAGGGTCGCTATGAGTCAGATACTGACTCGAAGGCACCTAACAACAACAACAACAACATTTGTTCTAATTTTCTTCAGTTTCAGTTTGAACCTGTGTATAGGCAGTTGATGGTCTGATCCACAGTTAGCACCTGGTCTTTTTCTGATGTTTGATGTTGAGATTTCCATCATTTCTTTCCACAAATGTAGTCAATTTGGTTCCTGTATATTCCATCGGGTGAATTCCACATGTATAGTCACCATTTATGTTGGTGAAAAATGTATTTGCAATGAAAAGGTCATTGGTCTAACTAAATTCTATCACGTGATCTCTAGTATTGCTTCTATCACCAACGCCATATATTCCAACTACTGAGCTTCTTTGTTTCCAACTTTTGGATTCCAGTCACCAGTAATCATTATTACATCCTGATTGCATGTTCAATCTATTTCAGATTACAGAAGCTGGTAAAAATCTTCCCTATCTTCATTTGTGGCTTTAGTGATGGGTGTGTAGATTTGAATAATAATCATATTAGCTGGCCATCCTTGTAATCATATGGATCTTATTCTATCACTGACAGCATTGTACTTCAGGGCAGATCTTGAGATGTCTTTTTTGATGATTACTGCAATCCCATTTCTCTTTAAGTTTTTATTCCCATCATAGTAGACCATACAATTATCTGATTCAAAATGGCCCATGCCAGTCCATTTTAGCTCACTGATGCCTAGAATGTTAATGTTTATGCACTCCATTTCCGTTTTGATGATTTCTAATTTTCCTAGATTCATACCACTGTGGCATCTGATCTCATAAGACCTTGGAAGCTAAGCAGGGTCAGACCTGGTTAGTACTTGGATGGGAAACCACCTGGGAACACCTGGTGGTGTAGGCTTAGGAGAAGGACCTAGCAATCAACTCCCAAAAAGCAATCAGCCATTGAAAACCCTATGAATAGCAGAGAAGTACTGATAATACTGTTTCATCTATTGTACATAGGATCACTATGAGTCAGACACTGACTGGATGGCACCTAACAACAACATGCTACATACATTCCACGTTCCAATTATTAATAGATGTTTACAGTTGTTTCTCGTCATTTGGAGTCATGCCACACCAGCAAATGGAGGTCCCCTGGGTCTTTACTCCTTTTCCATCATTAAGGTACACTCTACTTTGAGGAGGCAACTCTTCTCCAGTTGTCATTTGAGTGCCTTCCAGCCTGGGGAACTCATTTTCCAGCACTATATCTGATGGTGTTTCTCTGCTATTCATAGGGTTTTCAATTGCTAATTGTTTTGGGAGTGGGCTTCCAGGTCCTACTCACTAGTCTGTCTTATTCTGGAAACTCAGATGAAACCTATCCACCATGGGTGACCCTGCTAGTATCTGTAATACTGGTAGCATAGCTTTCAGCATCACAGAAACATACAAGGCCCCACAGTACATCAAACTGACAGACATGTGGGGGCCTTCACCTTACAAGTGGAGTCAGACTACCTCTATTCTAAAATCCCAGTTACAGGCATGTGTTGTGAGATCACTCTCTCTTGGAGGGCCAACTGTCAGAATACTCCACACCAATATTCCTCCTCTATCTTATACAATTGTGTATCACATACCAGGAGTTATATGTTACTACAACATTCAGTCTTCACAACAGCCATGAGGCAGCCCAACTGCTATTTCTATTTTGCAAATATAGACAGAGAAATGAAAAAGTCCTTGCCTGAGTCAATGGGGCATGTGGCAGAGCAAGGATGCCAACCCACGCTCTCTAGCAATGGGTCCAGCCAAAGGGTCTGAAGCACCTGAAAGTCGGTTTGGGGAAAATGGAAGTGAGAATGTGCTGGAAAAGCTCTATGATAGGGGCAGATTCTCATGCCAGCTCTGGTCAAATGTAGAGCAAGCTTAGAGTGTATATTTAGTACACATCATTTGCATACTCAAATCAGCCCCCTCCCTTCTTTCTTCATAAAAGAATCTGGATTTCCAGCCACTGGTAATGAATCATAGTTGATCTAAGTTTGCCATGGCTACCACAGTCCTCTCTGTCAGATACTCCCTTTGTAGCAACTGACACTTCTATAACCTCATGTGGTCAACAAAAAATGAGGAAGAGTGGGGGGAATGTTTAGAAAATATTTCATCTTTAATTTCATAAAGGAAGGAAAGATGGAGAAAAAGGAAAGAAGGAAAACATTTTTTGTCCACTCATTTCTTTTCTACCTCAAAACTCAATGTGAAGATGCGATATTTGAGCCATAGACAGCAATTGACACAACCAGACATAAGATAAAAAGCTCACACACAAAAAAAAACATTGGAGGATACAGGCTGAATCCTCAATGACACTTTGGCCACAATATCACCATGGAATTATTGATTTCTGCCCTCTACTTCTTGTCATTTGATAGCAAAAGTCAAGAATCAGATTTGCAAACAACAGTATCCACTATGTCTACTTCAACTAAAGAAACAATAATTTTAAAAGCATGCTGGGGAGTCACAGATTCTTTAGGAAGGCCAGAGAGCCAGGACTTGAAACTAGAAACAAGGACAGTGTCCATACATGTCATGGGAACTGTTTTAGTGAAATCATCAAGCTGGCAGCCATTGCCCCTTGGTCCCAGTACTGCTCATCCCTATATACTAAAAGTTCTGCCCTAGCTTCTCTGAAAAAGCAGAAGTCTATATCATGGTGAAGCCCAGCATGATGAATACCTCTCATATTCCCCACTTTTGAATCCAAGTATTGTATAGATACAACCCTTTCATACAACACATATTTTAGATCTGCATTCTAGCTGCAAGAGAGTCAGAAAATATTAGTTTTCTCATGTCTATCTTTGACCAAGCATAATTTGTAATTTCAGATATAACTATCCCTTGATATCTATGGAGGGTTGATTTTTAGACTCTCTGTGTATACCAAAATCAGCACATGTGTGAGTCCCTTAAATAAAGTAACATAGTATTTGATTACCTATAGCCATACCACTCTGGCATCCAATCTTATCAGATCTTAGAGGCTAAGCAGAGTCAGGCCTGATTAGTAGTCAGATGGGAGACCACCTGGGAATCCTGGGTGCTGTAAGCTTCAGAGAAGGACCCAGGAGCCCACTCCCAAAACAATCAGCCATTGAAAACCCTGTGATAACAGAGAAGCACTGACAGTAGAGCTGGATATTGCATATTGTTGGGTAGTGTTTCATCTGTAGTATACAGGGTCAGACACAACTTGATGGCATCTAACAGCAACAACAAACAGTATTTGCATATAAGGTATGCACATCATTCTGTATATTTTAAATCATCACTGGCCTGTTTAAAATATCTAATACAATGTAAGTGCTATGTAAATAGCTGTTATGCCATATTAATTAGAAAATAACGACAAGGAAAAATCTGTGAATGTTTAGTACACACACAATTTTTTCTGAATTTTTCAGTCCATGGTTAGTTGAATCTGTAGACATGGAACCCATAGATATGGAGGGCTGACTATATAACCAAATCATAGGGAGGATAAGGGCAGCCACTAGTGGCAAATATGCAGTAGAGTGAGACAAACACATGTCATCATCCCTTAAGCCATTGTCAGTCATGTCAAGGTTTCTTGGTTCTCTCCTCTCTGCAGTGGGGTAAAATGAGCAGAGAAGTTGCAGCCTCTTTGCTGAAGCTAAGAAGCATCAGCTTTCTATCCTTGGAACACTCAGGGCTCAACTGTACTCATTCAAGTTTGCAAAAAGGCCATTTAATGAGGTGAACTCTTGAAACTATTCAAGAATTGCAACTTATTGGCATTGACTGGTTATAAACTCTTCATGAATAAGAAAAAGAGGAACTGCAAAACAAGGAAGCAAAGGCTGGAATGGATCTCAGAAGTAAAGCACTATTAAAAAGCACTATTTTCCCCCCTAAATCAGGAATTGAGAGAGAAAGAGAGCAAGAAAGAGAGAGATAGAAAGACAGAAACAGACAGGGAGTGGGGAGGGGGATGATGTCCCAGCTCTGCTACACGTGAATCTCATGCATTCTTTAGAGATTGTTGTAGGAATCTCACCCTGCTTCTCACCCCCACCTCAGTCACCCATATATAAATTCTCTCTTCACTTTGTGTCCGCATTGACCACCTGAATCTTTGACTTGGAGTCCTTCTGAACATTGTATCAGACTCCCAGACACCTTCTGTTCTAGGAAAATAAAAAGTCAACTAAGCCTGGACTTAAATCCTATCTAAGTCTTTGAACTTACCTCTCTAAACCAGAGTTTCTCAGCTTATAAAATTAGGGTGATAATTATAAGTGCCTTACTAGTCTAATATGAAAATCAAAATTCTACCATGCTAATAAAGGCATCTAGCACAACACCTGGCATATGCTAGGTATCTAAATTAATGCTAGTTTCTCTTCTTCTCTTTCCTCTTATAGTCCTTCTTCTTAGAGGAGGGGGGAAGCATTGCCTTTCAATAGTATGACTGACTGCTTCTCCTAAGTATTAGCAGGAATTGTTAAATGTAGCTCCTCCCTGCTCTCTTTATTTTATGAAGCTGACTTTGCAAAATGTCACAGGAGGAATCCTTGGAACCCCTACTGAACACAGCCTCAGCACCTCACTGCTCTGTTTTCTGTAGCAGCTTTGACAACCCATATGTATAAGTAAGCTTTACAGTTACAGAATCCACAGCCCTGGTAAAGATTTCAAACACTTAAAGAATCACAGGAGGAAAGTGCAGGGAGGCTAAAATGGGCTGTTCAGAAGATTCTGAACACATCCATGGGGGGCAGTCTTTGAGCTGTTACCCTAAATCAGGGATTAGCAAAAGTTTTTCATAAATGAACACACTAAATATTTTAGGTTCTGTAGGACATATAGCACCTGTTATATTTTCTTTTTTGTTCTTTGTTTTTGCTTTACTCCTTAAAGATATAATAACTATTCCTAAGTTGCAAACCTATACAAACACAGACCATGGGCAGGACAAACTTCAGGGACATAGTCTGCTAACCTAGGTGAGGACCAGCCATCTTAATGAAATGAGAAAATAAAACTCCTTGCCTATGAAATAATAAAAATAGCTAACATTTATTGAGTGCTTACTGTGTGCCATGCACTATTTTAAACCCTGAATAGGTGTTAACTCTCAATGCACTATCTTAGGCACTTTATAGGTGTTAAAAACAAGTAGTATTATCATTGATATTATTACTCACATATTAAAAATGAGAAAAAAGAGGCAAAAAAGATTAAGCAGCTCAACCTAGATGTTTACACATCCAATAAATCTTTGAAAGATTTAATTTATTTCTTGAACAAAGTATATTTAGCTATGAAACCACATGTTTAGAAGGATAAAATATACTTTTGCTTTCAGAGTTTGTTTTTCTCAAAACTGATTGCATCTCAGTTAAGTTTTTTTGGATATTTCTTTCTTTGGTTATATTTACTTGGAAGGAGTCTAACTATGTGGGGAAGTAAAGGTTGGGATGCTTTATTTTTACTATCAAAAGTCCTAGGAATTCATTCATTCAATAAAATATCCTTACTATCCACTCAGTGCTACTCCCTATGTGGGACATCAAGACTGGCAACATCATTAGTATATTAGGATCCTTGACTTCATGGGATACATGGCCAAATAGGGAAGATAAGCTTGTACACCGAGAGGTGAAATGTTACTTACCGAGTGCACTTATAAAGTTATATGCAAAGAAGCAATGAAAATGGCCAAGGGAGTGGCTAAAGAAGATCAGACATGAGAAAGACTTCAGAGGGCAAAAGTCAAATGTGGAAGGATGCTCTGTGCACTCCTCAGAGAAACCACTGGGACCTGTGTCCAGCCACCAGCCACACTCCTAACCCCAGTCATCCTTCTTGCAGGAGCTATTGGCTTACACAGCACCAGACATAGTACCAGATGAAACCAACAATCTCAGTGACTGTATGACAGGAATTTATTCCTTGCTCACTCTACGTCCAGGGAGCAGTGATGGATCACATTTGCCCAGAGTATAGCCCTCCTGCCAGCATGGGGGAGAAAAGAATGTGAAGAAGAGGTGTCATGGGCAAGGCTTGAAAGTTGCTGTACCTTATTTCTGTCCACATTCTACTAGCCAGAACTCACATGGCCACACCTAACCCCAAGAAATGCTGGGAAATGCAGTTCATCATGTGCATAGAATTGGGTTTGATAAGCAGCTAGAAAGCCCAGAACCTCCTCAACCACCATGTACCTGCAAAATCCAACAGATGCAGCAGTTCTATCTGGAGATGTACTAACAATGATTATCTGCCAGTAAGAGATTAATCATCTATTTATGTCTAAACAAGAATGCAATAATAAGAGGACCACACTGGTGTTATATATGTGGTTGGCTGGTAAAAGGAATTGGCCAGGGCTTGCCAAAACATGTCACCTTCTATTCCTATGAGATTTTCCACCCAACAGAGTTCCTCAGACAAGAAAATTTGAAAGATGTACATATTTTCATATTCCATCAATTCTAAGACCAACATCTTTTTTATATGTTAACATCTTTAAAATAGTAATATATTTTATAGTAGATGGCTTATTACAATTATATATAGTGGCATATAATATGCTATGCCTGCAGCCATACCACTGTGGCATCCAATCCTGTCAGATCTCAGAAGCTAAGCAGCGGTAGACCTGGTTAGTATTTGTACGGGAGACCATCTGGGAATAGCAGGTCCTGTAGACTTGGGAGAAGGACCCAGCAACCCACTCCCAAAACATAATCAGCTATTGAAAACCCTATGAATAGCAGGGAAGCACTGACAATAGTGTTTAGTCTATTGTACACAGGGTAGCTTTGAGTGAGACACTGACTCGAGGGCACCTAACAACAACAATATATAATATGCATAATTACATATAAATTAAATGCTCTAACAAGCCCTGCAGATTGAAATAAAAAGGAATGGGAATGGTGGTGTAGTCTATTTAAGCTTTTATCTCTCAAAGCTATTAGAACATTGGTTCTTTAAACGTCCCTTACTAATACCCAGTAGATTGAATGTTCTATAGGATTCACTTTGGAAAAACTGGTTTAAAAAAAGTGAGAGCTGGGCGTGGTGGCACATGCCTGTAATCCCAGCGACTCAGGAGGTGGAGGCAGAAGGATGGCAAGTTCTGGACGAGAGGCAGTCTGCGTAGTTGAACGAGACTCTGTCTCAAAAAGTAAAAAAAAAAAAAAAAAGAAAAAATGGGCTGAAGGTGCAGCTCAGTGGTATGGCACTTGCAAAGCATGCAAGTGCAAAGTCCTGGGTTCAACCCCCAGTATCACAAATAAATAAATATATATATATATAAATAAAATAAAGGTGAGAACTTTAAGTTCATAGCAAAGTGGATTAACTGTCTTCTGGGCTGGGGTTTGCTTGAAAGGCTGCAGGGATAAGGTAAATCTTGGGCAGTAGAATCAGCAAAGGTCTCAGTAGGAAGTGTTAACACAGACATCACGAGAACTTGAGGAGAGTTTGGTAGAGGAATTGTTTGCAAATGTGTGTGCAGGGTGTGGAGAAACCAGAGGGAAGGAGCAGTGCCCAGCACTGGCTATCCCTGACCTCAGGTGAAGGACACAACCAGCCCAATGAGACCCTGGCTGGGGAGGAGACAATGGGATAAACATGCTAGCCTCTTGCTACTTCCTTCCTCCAGTCTCCTGCCAGGGAACCTCACTGGCCAAATCCAACCAGAAAACAGAGAAGGGGAGCCAACACTGACTATGAAGATCAGCTTCTTGGAGTAGAGGCAGGTGGAAAATGCTCATGGCAAGATAAAAAGGCAAAACAGAGCATCTAGCAGAAGTGAGGTTGTGAGGGTAAATAGAAAATGTACAGAATATGATTAAATCCACCCAGAGAAAATCTGATCACCTCCTACCTCCATATTGCTTCCCAGCTTAGTGGGGGATGTCTCCTTTCTTTTATTGTCCCGACAAACTGTAAGGTGCACAGAGCAGGAATAATTATCCATCTCTTACAATAGGAAGCCGGCAGCTGTAGCACTCTGGCATCAAATCCAGTCAGACCTCAGAAACTAAGCAGGGTCAAGCCTGGTTAGTACTTGGATAGGAGACCACCTAGGAACACCAAATACTGTAGGCTTGAGAGAAGGACCCGGCAACCCACTCCCAAAAATCAATCCACCATTGAAAGCCCTATGAATAGCAGAGAAGCAGTAATAATACTGTCTTGCCTGTTGTACATAGGGTTGCTATGAGTCAGATACTGACTCAAGGGTACCTAACAAAAACAACAACAACACATAGGAAACTGTCTTCTCTATATCAGAGTTGGGCTGGGATTTAGCTAAGTTGGTAGAGCGCTGCACTGCAGTCTCTGAGGTCCCAAGTTCAATTCCAGCACCACAAAAATGGGAGAAGGGCCTGGCAATCCACTCCCAAGGCAATCCCGAAACAGTCAGCCAATGAAAACACTATGAGGGTCGCTATGAGTCGGATACCGACTCGATGGCATCTAACAACAACAACAACAATATCAGAGTTGGAAAAGTCATGTTAAGATTTGAAGGCAGAATTTCCAGAAGACAACCTGGTGCTATTTCCACCACATCCGTCAATGGCACTCCTTGCTAATGGTGGCCCAGAAGCATCATCCCCACCAAAGGACATTATCGTTAGGCACTTACTGCTATATTTTTCAGTTGACAGTGCCCTTCACTTCTTCCATATTTATGACTTTATACTTTTCATCTACTACATAGTAGGGTCCTAGAAAATCCACAGAAATCTCTAGCCTCCCATGAGCCAAAAGTCTTTCTATAGAGCAGACCCCATTCATCTGATTCCTCTTCAGCAACTACTTACTACTGCACCATTCTGCACAGTGCAAAGATGAAATCCACAGAGTGGAATAAGAGAGCACATGTGTATAGAGTAAAAGAACAACAAAGTACTTTGAGAAGGGGAGAAATAAAGTGCTACAGGGCATTCCAGGAAGGATGGTGTACTTCTGTCTTAGAGTATCAGGGAAGGCAGCACAGAGCTATAGAAAAGTCAGTGGTTGCCCTCACTCACCACCAACCGCCTTCCTCACTGGGCATACACCGCACAGAAATGCTTTGATTATCCACAGTCCTTCACCAGATGTGACCACTGTCTAAGGCACTGGCTCCTCATCTCACTTGGCCTTATGCCAAAGATGTAAAATTTAGTGGATGTCTGAGCCCTAATGCTTCAAGGTATAGACATTTTAGCTGATGCTTTAGCCCTTACAATGGGGCCAAAGGGAAGAACAGGAATTATTAAACAGAGTTGGTGAAGTCCCAAAGTAACAAAAGATGGTGTGACCATTGCAAAGTCAACTGGTTTAAAGGATAAATATAAAACTATTGGAGCTAAGCTTTTTCAAGTTGTTGCCAATAACACAAATGAAGAGGCTGGGGATGGTACCATCACAGCTACAGTGCTAGCATGCTCTATTGCCAAGGAAGGCTTCAAGGAGATTGTTGTTGTTGTTGTTGTTAGAACTACTAGCAAAATAAACCTTTTCTCTTTGTAAGACTATCTTGTTGTTGTTGTTGTTAGGTCCCGTCGAGTCGGTATCCGACTCATAGTGACCCTCATAGGGTTTTCAATGGCTGACTGTTTCGGGATTGCCTTGGGAGTGGATTGCCAGGTCCTTCTCCCATTTTTGCACTGCTGGGAATTGAACTCAGGACCTCAGAGACTATGGTGCAGCACTCTACCAACTGAGCTAAATCCCAGCCCTTCAAGGAGATTAGCAAAGGTATTAATCCAGTGGAAGTCAGGAGAAGTGTAATGTTAGCTGCTAATGCTGTAATTGCTGAACTTAAAAAGCAGTTTGTACTTGTGACAATCCCTAAAGCAATTGCATGGGTTGCTATGATTTCTGCAAATGGAGACAAAGAAATTGGCAATACCATTTATGATACAATAACAGAGGTTGGAAGAAAAGGTGTGATCATAGTAAAGGTTGGCAAAACACTGAATGGTGACTTAGAAATTATTCAAGGCATGAAGTTTGATTACAGATATATTTCTCAATACTTATTGATACATCACAAGGTCAAAAGTGTAAATCCAGGATGTTTTTGTTCTGCTAAATGAAAAGAAAAATTCTAGCTCCCAGTCCATTATACCTGCTCTTGAAACTGCCAATTCTCACCATAAGCCTGTAGTCATAATTGCTGAAGATATTCATGGAAAGTCTCTAAGGACACTTTCTTTTTGTTTTAGTGGTGGTGGTGGTGTGGTTGTTGCCTTTTCTTTTCTTTTTTTTTTTCAGTCCTGGGGGGCTAAATCCAGAGCCTCATGCATATTTGGCAAGCACTCTACTCCTGAGCTGCATCCCCAGATCCCTTTTTATTTTTTATCTTGAGACACTCTTGCTAAGTTACACAGGCTACCTCTGGCCTCAAACTTTCAACCCTTCTACCTCTGTCTCCCTAGTTGCTAGGATCACAGGCATGTGCCACTGTGCCTGGCTAGTACACTTGTTTTGAATAGGCTAAAAGTTGGTCTTCAAGTTGTAGCCATCAAAGCTCTGGGTTTTCATGCAATAGAAAGAAGCAGCTTAAAGATAGGGGTATTGTTAATGGTAGTAGAGTGTTTGGAGAAGAGGGATTGACACTAAATCTTGAAAATGTTCCACCTCAGGTCTTGTAGGAAAAGTTGGAGAGGTCATTGTGACTAAAGATGATGCCATGCTTTTGAAAAGAAAAGATAACAAAGCTCAAATTGAAAAACTTGTTCAAAAAATCACTGAGCAGTTAGATGCCACACTAGTGAGTATGAAAAGGAAAAACTGAATGAATGGCTGACAAAACTTTCAGATGGAGTAGCTGTGTTGAAGGTTGGTGGGATACATGACATCAAAGTTAGTGAAAAGAAAGAATTGCAGTTGCCCTCAATGCTATAGAAGCAGCTATTGAAGATACATCAGTCTAGGAAGAGTATGCACACTGCTTTGGTGCATTCTAGCCTTGGACTCATTAACCCTTGCTAATAAAGATTGGCCTGCAGCTATGACACTTTGGTGTCTGATCCCAACAGATCTCGGAAGCTAAGCAGGATCAGACCTAGTTAGTACTTGGATGGGAGACTGCCTGGGAGCATCAGGTACTGTAGGCTTGAGAAAAAGACCCAGCAACCCACTCCCAGAAAATAATCAGCCATTGAAAACCCTACAAATAGCGGAGAAGCATGACAATAGTGTTATACGTAGGGTCACTATGAGTCAGACACCCACTCCAGGACACCGAACAACAATGAAGATCAAACCCAGCTTGATGGCACTAACAACAACAATGATGAAGATCAAAAAATTGGTATAGAAATTATTAAGATAACACTCAAAAATCCTGCAATGATCATTGCTAAGACTGAAGGTGTTGTGGGATCTTTGATAGCTGAGAAAATTCTGGAAAGTTCCTCAGAAGTTGGTTACAATGTGATGCTTGGAGATTTTGTGAATATGGTGGAAAAAAGAACCATCTATCCAACAAAGGTTATAAAAACTGCTTTCTTGGGTGGTGCTTGGGTGGTCTCTCTGTTAACTACAGAAGAAGTTGTAGCTACAAAACTTCCTAAATAAGGGGAGCTTGGAATGAGTACAATGGGGATGGGGTGGGATGGGAGGTGGGATAGGAGGAGGCATGTTCTAATTCCTAGAATAGTGCTTTACCATTGTTAATGAATTGAGACAGGGAGCTCAAGGCAGAGTTCCTCACCAATAACTTCAGAGAAGTTAACTGAAAAATAATGAAGAAAAGGCTGATTGATGTTTAAGAAAAATCACTATAACCATGTTACTGGTTTCACTTGACAATACGTAATGGTTTACTACTGTCATTGTCCATACCTACAGATAAGTTATTTTGTATTTTTTAATAAAAAGACACGTGTACATCTGTGATACTGTGTGTAAGAGCTATGTACCAGTCTACTGCTTTCAATTTAAATCACTGAGGCATTTCTACTACTATTCTGTTAAAATCAGTATTTTAGTGTTGCCATCACCAGATGAAAAGTGTAGAGGCAGTCTGTCTGTGGAGAGTGAGAATAACAGTGAACAAAGTAGAGAAGTATACAATTATATGACAATATGTATGTAATAAAAAAAACTAAAGTTAAAGAGAAAAGGCTAAGGTTAGCACAGGTGAAAATGGGAGAAGAATATGGATAAGATGCCACATCTACATGGAATGCTTATGCAATTCAGAAAAATAAAGTATTTGCAAAATAAAAATACATGAAGTCCAATAGCACTACATGATACGTAAGAGATTTAGTGTCCTGGTTAAAAGCTGGCATTCTGGAGTCAGACAGCCTAGATTAAGTCCTAGTTCAGTTTCTCACTAGTAGTGGGACTTTGGGCAAGTTACCTGACTTTTGTGTGCTCTTTATCTTCATCTATAATAGATAACACACAGAAAACGGACCATACTAGCCCTTACCTCCTATGGTTGTTATGAGGACTTCATGAGTTAATACATGTGATACACTAATGATGGAGTCTGGCATAGAGTATATTCTGGATTAATAGCCATAATAATATCATGAGGATGGTCCTAGAAAAGCCAAAGGAAATGAAAAATGAAGAGAAAGAGAAGGAAGAGAGAGAGAGAGAGAGAGAGAGAGAGAGAGAGCAAATCAAAACCTGATTAAACTTCAACTTTTGGTACAATCTTTCACAGTATATCTTTAGCATTTTTTGCACATTCTTTAATCTTGTTCTTCTTTTCCTACACATGGATGCATGGTTAACAGGCAAGTACAGGAAGCCCCTGTTAGAACCAGTGAAGCTTTGCTTCTGACATGCCCAGTGATGTCTAGTTCTATTTCAATTAGGTTTAGATTATAAGATGCTTATTTCCTCTCACTACATTCAGCACGCTCATTTTTTCTATTTTCCACTCATGTTCACAAACAACATGGGAAATGCAACAAAACATCCCCCAAATTGAATAATGGGCAATGTAGTCCAGGGTAGAGACAAACTGACTCATAGCTGGCAGGCATTGCTGCCAACACCGTGCCTCTGAGGGATCATTGGTTAGTGAGATGAGGAAGTCAGAATTTGGGGAGTCAAGACAGCAGAGCACAGTGCATGAGAGATGTCACACAGTGATATATGATCAATCTATCATAGTTTAGGACTACAGGTAGAACACACAAATACAAAAATATTTCAAAAGGCTGATATCTCAAAATCCAGGAGCATTTGCACAAAGGCTTGAAGGGAAGAAATGGCTTGAAGAATGTGAGATTTAACATATAACTGTGACTAGAGCATGGAGCAGGGGAGCAGAGCAATATCAACATTTTAAATAAAGATGAAATCTCTGCTTTGAACCATTTCAGAGCCTAAGAAAGGAAGGAAATAGAAAAGAAGAGCAAAACAGTGTTACTGATCTTTTCTTACTTAAAATTTTGAAGTTTTATTCATCATGGATTTTTAAGCATTAATTTTTTTAATTTTCTAAAAGTAGTGCATTAAAATACTTAGCTTAATTACTGAGTTTTTGGTGCCCCTTTAAATTTTACTTGGAAACAAGGGCCTCTCTTGCCTCACCCTAGACCTGACTCTGCTGGAGTGCAAGGTATGTGGTGGGCCACATTAAAAGAATTACCTTTGAAGTCAGCTGGCTCAGGCTCAAATCCTCCTTCAGATCTACTGCCAGCCACATCCTGAGTATGTTATCATTGGCAACGTATTCTCTTTTAAACATGTGGTATCTTTCTCAGTAAGAGAGCAGTGAAACCTAACTCATTTATTCATTCATCTACCAACATATATTTATTGAGCACCTATCATGTGCTTGAGGCATAGGAGAAAGAACAGTTAACAAAACAAACCAAAAATCTCTTCTCTTATGACTTTTTCATCTTAGTTGGGAAGATTACTGTCCAACAAAAATAAATACATGAGATCATGTAGCACAGTTATGGTAAGTGCTCACCTGAAAATAAACCAGGCTAAGTGACAGAGTGATGACAGTGGCAAGGGGAAGAGGGAGGTAAGAGGGAGATAGGACCAATACAGAGAAGGGTGTTGAGAAGACTCATTGAGGACACCATCTCTAAGGTGAGCAGCACGGTGCCTAACACCACCTATTGCCTTATGGTTGTTAGGTATAATTGAGTCAAGTCCAACTCATAGTAACCCTGTGTGCAACAGAGCAAAATACTACCTGATATCATACCAGGCACACAATCTTATATATGCTTAAGCCCATTGCTGCAGACACTGTGTCTATCCATCCAGTTAAGGATTTTCCTTTTTTTCCACTGACCTGCCACTCTCCCAAACATCATGTCCTTCTCCAGGGACTGGTCCCTCCTGACAACATCTCCAAAATATGTAAGATGCAGGCTAGCCATCCTTGCCTCCAAGGAGCACTCTGGTTGCACTTCTTCTAGGGTGGATCTGTTGGTTCTTTTGGCAGTCCATGGTGTATTCAATATTTGTTTCCAGCACCATAATTCAAAAGCGTCAATCCTTCTCGTGTCTCCCTTATTCATTGCCCAGCTTTCACAAATATATCATGTGACTGAAAATACCATGGTGTGAATCAGGCACACTTCCACATTCAGTGTGACTTCTTTACTTTTTAACCTGATGACTTAATGTACGATTATTTTGTATGTTACTCTAAGTAAGGAGGTATCTGCAGCCATACGACTGTGGCATCTGATCCCATCAGATCTGAGAAGCTAAGCAAGGTTTGGCTTGGTTAATACTTGGATAGGGAGACCATCTGGGAACACCAGGTGCTGTAGGCTTGGAAGAAGGACCTGGCAACCCACTCCCCACCCCAAAAAACATAAATAAATAATAATCAGCTATTGAAACCCCTATGAATAGCAGAGAAACACTAACAATAGTGTTTCACCTGTTGTATATAAGATCACTATGAGTTGGACACTGACTTGACGGCACCTAACAACAACAAAGTAAGGAGAAGAAGTTTGGAAAGGCAGGTTGGGACCCATGGATGTGACTATACACCTGCCTCTGAAGCTCAAACTCTAGGATTCTGGACCATTCTACCTCTCAGTGCCCAGACATCCTGTTAAAATCCTGATAGCTATTGCCATCACCTGGGTGAGCTCCAGGGGCATGAGGTCTCTGACCTGGAGACTAGCAAAAGGTAATTAACTGAAAGTTCTGCCCCTTTCTCCCTCCATAGTGAGAACACCCAGGCTTCATCTATTCCTTACAGAAAGAACAGGGGAAAAACACCAGAGATGCAGAAGAGAGGGGAAGAGAAGGGCAGAACTGGAAAGGAGCCCCTGGGTAACTTGTACCCCTGGCAAAGTAATCCTTTTCCAGAGCAGGATCCACTCACAGGTAGAAAGCACCAGTGAAGCCATCACCCTCTGAAGGAGCTGGCAGGGGCCTGGCACTCTGGGCTGCAGGGGAACATGGCGCATGTCCACCTGTGGCTTCCTGTGGGTCTGCCCAGCCGGCCTGGCCCTTTGCCAGCACTTTGATGTGACCATGCTGGCACTTCACCAGTTCATTTCATGGTGCTTGAATTCCAGCAAAGCAGCAAGCAAAAAAAGAAATGAAAGCTTCCTCTTTTTCATCTGGACTCGTTATGCCTGTTTAAAAACAAGGAAAACAAAATAAAACAGAGAAAAAAACAAAGAGACTAAAGGGCCTCCCAGGTTAGAAAGACTGGGGCTTAGGAAAAGGTTTAAAAATCTCTCTGTTAATAAAATATCTAAAAGATTGCTAGGTAGCAAAGGAGGGTCAGGTAGACAAGGCTGATTAAGGCTGTCTCCTCCTCAGACAACTATAAAGGGATTCCAGATGCCATTCCATCTAGAATCACTTAAAGTTCCCCAAATGAATCATGGCCTCTCATTCCTTTACGTCACTGCAAATAATACACCCATCCCTTCTTTTCTAATACCTTTCAGTTCTTCAAAACTCAGAGCAGGTCAGACTTATTCCAGAGTTGCATAAGAGCCCTGCCTCTGCTCCATCTAGTCCAGTTAGACACCCCTTCTATGGATGTCTGATGCACCACCCTTCCAATTCATTCTGCTTATATTTTCTGAGTAGCTACAATGTTCCAGATACTGGTTTACGTACTAGAAATACATCAGTGAAATTAAAACCATTTTCTATTGTATGGAGTGGAAAACAGTTAAAACTTAAACAATTCAGGTATGTTGGGTGGTACTAGTAAAGTCCTCTGGAGATGAATTAAGCAAGAGGGTAGTGACAGTGGGAAAATGTGGGCAATGATACCGAAAGAGTATGGCCCAGGATGGAGTATGTATGTATGTATGTATGTATGTATGTATGTATGTATGTATGTATTTGCAGTACTGAGAGGTTGAACCCAGAGCCTTGCATATATTTTCTAAGTGCTCTGCCCCTGCGCTGCCCCCCACCCAGTCCATTGTTTATTTTTTGTTTTGAGACAGGTGTTACTAAGCTACAAAGTCTGGCTTTGGGCTCAAACTTGTGATCCTTCTGCCTCTGTCTCCTGAGTCTCTGGGATTACAGGCATATGCCACCATACCTGGCTCAGGATAGAGTTTTTAACATGAGATATGAGCAAGAGCCTGAAGAAAGTGAGCTGCAATCCACATGGATGTCTGCAGAAAGAGTACTTCAGGCCATGACTGATGTCAAAGCATCTGAGAAAACCAGGATGGGCATGTTTGGCGTTGTCAGGACACAGCAAGAAGGCTGACATGTGGGCTGAACTAGGAAGACAGTGGCAGCATATGAGAGTATTGTGCAAGTAACTTGAAGGAAGTAGGCCCCCAATGCATATGCATAAAACAAGATGATCTTCCAAAAGATAATAACCCATGGAGTCATCCAATAAATATTGATGGAAGCCTAGCATACCAGCCAAGGATGTCTATTGCAGACACATAAGATAAGGACTCATTGAAGTGGGAACTGAGGCAGGTGCCAATGGAGACCACTCTAAGGACTCAGAGGCAAAAGCCTTGGTACATGCAAGTTTCAGGTTCTAGAGTTAGACCTTTTGGGTTTGAATTCTGGCTCTGCCACCTGCAAGTTTGCAGGACTTAGGACAAGTCCCCTAGCCTCTCTGCACCTGGTCTGTACAAATAGGAATAATGGAAGTAAGTACCTCTGAAGGTCCTTATAATAATTCAGTAAGAAAAGGAGACCTCAGCAAAGAGCAAGTTCCCAAACTTGGGGTGGGGGTAGAGAGAGAGAGAGAGAGAGAGAGAGAGAGAGAGAGAGAGATGATAGGCAAACAGACAGACAAATACAGAAGAAGACACAAACAGAGAAAAGTCAGAGAAACAGAGGAGAGGAGAAAGTGAGAGACTGAGACAGAGACAGAACACACACTTCTGCTAAGACAAACACAGTTTGATCAGAGCCCTGGTCTTGGATCCAGAGGCACAAATGAGGCACAAATGAGAAGGGAGGGGACCTTTATGTGAGGAGGTTCTCGATCTAAAAGAAAAGAAAGTGTAATAGGACATCAGAAGCCCCACTAGTTCCCAGGCCCTATCTCAACTGAGGAGCAAACCCAACCTGTATTATTTCCCCTGGAGGAAATGTGAACATGGGGCTTCTGGGCCTTGGAAAAGTATGGAAAGTTATTTTTAGGTTGCAAATCTGCTAAGTGAGTTCAGAAGGTAACCACATTTCAGTTCCATTAGATTATCAGCAGTTTCTTAATGAGACTAATTAGCCCCACACAGCTCCCACCTCAGTAGGCCTCCATTGAGAGCTTGGCTATGAGTAAGCTGTGGGTGAGCCTGTGACTTCCCCATGGCTAAGAGGCCTGGCATCTGGGCAGTAACCTCATCAAAACTTAGTGCTTACAGATGTTTCATAGTAAGGGTTTGTGGCAGCTCTGGATCCCCAGAGCCACCAAATACCCAAGGCAACTCAGCAGCCGGGAATGATACTGGTCTACATGAAGATTAAATCAAAAGGCAAATGCAAACTCTTGACTAGAAAGAAAACGCCCACAGGGAATTTAACGCAGGCAATATGTAGTGTTTATGGGTGATTTCCTTAGTACTCACACTTGCTGACACCAGAACATGAGCTAAATACATGCTTCAATTCACATTTAGTTACACCAAGCAAGAGACCTCAGCTAGCCATGATTTCCTAGGATGCTATTTTTCTCAATCACAGAGCTGGGCAGATAACCATGGCTACTAATGCCTTGTTTCTTCAACTCCTTTTTATGGACCTCAGTATGACACATCACAGACTTTTTCCTGTCCTATGAATAGATTATACTTCTTGTTGTTGTTGTTGTTGTTGTTGTTAGGTGCCGTCGAGTCAGTATCTGACTCATAGCGACCCTCATAGGGTTTTCAATGCCTGAGTGCTTCAGGATTGCCTTGGGAGTGGATTGCCAGGCCCTTCTCCCATTTTTGCAGTGCTGGGAATTGAACTCGGGGCCTCAGAGACTGCAGCATGGTACTCTACCCACGGAGCTAAATCCCAGCCCCAGATTATACTTAGGAGGCCCTAATATAGGATCCTTGCCTTAGGCTGCTGCCTGCAGCTGTAGCCCTGTGGCATCCGATCCCGTCAGATCTCGGAAGCTAAGCAGGGTCGGGCCTGGTTAGTACCTGGATGGGAGACTGCCTGGGAACACCAGAAGCTGTAGGCTTGGGAGAAGGACCTGGCAAACCCCTCCCAAAAATCAATCTGCCATTGAAAACCCTATGAACAGCAAAGAAGCACTGACAATAGTGTTTCCCCTGTTGTACAGAGGGTCACTATGAGTCGGTATCGGCACCTAACAACAACAACAACAAGCCTTAGGCTGCTAGAACAATAAGTATAATGACAGCTGGCATTCATCGAGTCTTACTTTTGTGCCTAGAACTTTATTTCATGGTATATCACCATCATCTTATCTAAGGTCTTGACTCCTGTGAGGCAGAGACTCTTCCGAGTCCCTATTGTACAGAAGTAACTAAGACTCTGTAGGAGCCTAAGAAATGAGCCAAAGACCCCAGCATTTCATAGTTTCTCAATGGCAGAGGCATCACGTAAACCCAGCTTCTTCTGCAGCCAAACCTGGTAGGTTTCATTTGTATTCCTACTCCCAACGTAAGAAGAAAGATTGATGGTGACTTCCGTGCTTGGAAAACCATCATCACAAAATCAGGAACTCTGAACAGGAGTCGGTTTCCACTCCAGGAGGCAAGGAGGTAGCATGGAAAACACATGTCCTTAGGAATCAAAGATTGGAGTTCCAGTCTCAGATCACACTTCTACATGACCCAAAGGTAATTAGTGTGTCCCCTAGACTCCTGTTCCTCAAGTAATGAGAGTTTGGTTTAGAAAAATCTCTTAAACTCCCTTCCAGTTCTGACACCATATTATTCTATGATGTGCCAATATAAGGGATGCAAATAACACATATTTAAATGCAAGGAAAAGAGTGAGATGCCAATTTTGGCAGCGGTCACGTTGGTGAATCTTTTGAAGAAAAATGCCTTCTTTTAGAACTGAGACTTTCAAAAAGAAAATTTTATTTCCTTTCTTCTTTGAAAGAGCTCTAAATTAGTGAAGTAGAATAAGGATTATAATTCTGCTTTGAGAGTGGAATGGACTGAGGCTCAGAGAGGTTAAGTGACTCACTTAGGATCATAGAACAATTGAATCGTAGAGGACAAACAAGAGTTGACTGTGTCTCCTTTGAATGACCAAGCTGGACTGAGTTATTGCAGAGACTTTGTCACAATTACACTCAGTAAACACCTACAAAGGCTCTTTGATGATGACACTCATAGCAGGGAAAGCGACGCTTGTGGCAAGTCAGTGCCTGCGTTCACAACTGACAAAGTGCTAACTTTGAGTTAGAGGTAAGGAAAAATAGGTCATTTGTGCCCTCTCGAGTGCTAGCATCCACAGACCTTATGGGGATCCAAGGATCTAAGTTGGAGAACCCTTAGCCCCACTATCTAGGTCAGGTGTCTGAATTCTGCACTGGATTCTCTGCCAGCAGATGACAGAAGAGGGCAAAGACCGAAAGACTTGTGGACAAGTGAGGGGCCAGGTCCAGATGGGTCACACTGCTTTACCTGCCCAGTACTAAGTTGCAGGACTCAATCATTCCATGGCAAGGAGAGTGGAGGGGCTGGTGTGAACATCACCTGTGAGCCAGAAAGGAGGGAGAAGTACATGGCAGGGAGCCCTGGGAACCTTTCTCACACCAGCACAGACAGGGTTCAATCCTTGACTTTCAGGCAGCCCATCAGCACTCATTCCATGGATCCAAGATGTCTCAGTAAATTGACACACAGACCACATTGTCTCACTTCCTTTAGCCCAGGGCTTCTCTACAGCAGCATTTTTGACCTTTAGGGCAGTGTAATTGTGTGCAGTGAGGGCTTTTCCTGTGTGTCATAGGAGTCTTAGCAGCATCCCTGGCCTCTATTCACTAGATGCCAGTAGCACCCCTAGATGTGACAACCAATAGGGCCCCATGTCACCATCACATGTCACAGATAGGCAGGAGTAGGGGGTGAGATTCCCCTAGCTAAAAACCACAGATTTGGGCACTCTACCTCATTGCTGGAATTTGTCATCTAGAATACTGGCTCTGGAATGCCAGGAACAACTCAGCAAGAAGAGCTAACAATACCCCAGAAGTTATATTTATCATATGCAATCCTTTTAAGATTGAAAGACCAGTACACAGATGTTTCAACACACCTGTCCCCAAGCTCCCACCCCTGGCCTTTTGGCTGGATGTTCTAGGCGGACATGGAAGAAGTCTGGGCTGGCCACATAGTGATGTGAAACCCAGTTGGTACAGGCAACTCAACATTTCCCTGACGGCAAGAGAAAGTTAAGAGAGGCGGGAGGCATTGCCCAGCCCTATTGGGCCATAGCATACAGGAAATAGAATGATAAAGGTGCTTCAGAGTTGTGACATGTTTCTCCTGTAACTGCCAATCAACTGCATGTTGGCAAACAGAAGATTCCATTCTCCCAGACACATGACCTTGATAATACTAGAGGTCATTTCCACAGAACATGAACTCCAGGGAGAAACCTAGTTTAATAGATGTTTGGGGGTGGAGAGCTCTCTTTCATGGTTACATGCTTTAGCAAACACAGTCTAAAATAAAATAAAGCAGGTTTCCCCACTATAGGACTTATCAGAACCTTTTGTGCTAATGCACTTTTTCTAAGCAGGCGACATGGCAGTTTCCACTCATCCCTTTTCCACTGAGTATCTTCAAAGACATAGATGCTCTCAAAACACATATTAAATGCTTCTGGATCCTCCCCAGGTCTCGATTTCTTCACACTCACAATGGGCCAATAGGATCTGCCTTGCTGACCTTCCAGAGTTGTTGGGAGGAGAAATGAGAAAATACTGGAGAAAGTGCTTTGTAAACTCTGAAGAGTTATAAAAGTTTAAGAGGGCATTACTAATGCATACTTATTAATAATTTACCAATAATAAAATTTTCCCTGCCTCACTTAGATATGAGTTGATGAATGTTGTAATTGAAGTAACCGAGGTCCCAAGAGGTGAAAGGCTTGCCCAAGGTCACACAGCTAGAACTGGAGTCACAGCACAGATCAATCAAGATAGCAAACACAGACGTGGTCTGAGCCCCAGAAAGCACTTCCTGCCACCTTGGTTCCTGCTGTTATTGGCATGATTGTGATTTTGACTGAAGTGACAAAGCAATAGGAAACCAATAAGTGTCATGAGCCACCAAAGCATCAAAAAACACTAAGGAAAAAGCAATAGATGCGGAGTGTGAACTAGGCTTCCTGAGCCCTCTGTGAGGGACTTGACTTAGTTTCTGTTTTCCCATCTACAAAATGGGAATTTTACATAATACTCACCTTACAGGATGGGCTGGGATTTAGCTCAGTTGGTAGAACACTGCTCTGCAGTCTCTGAGGTCCCAAGTTCGATTCCCAGCCCTGCAAAATGGGAGAAGGACCCAGAAATCCACTCCCAAGGCAATCTTGAAACAGCCAGCCATTGAAAACCCTATGACGGTCGCTATGAGTCAAACTCAACTCAATGGCACCTAATAACAACAACAACAACACCTTGAAGGATAGCTGGATGAATAAGGATGTTTCATGAGGTATCAGGATGAGTATAGCAGGGCGATAGTGAGGTAGTGGAGGCAAGTCAGAGGGGCAGCTGCATGCATGCACAGCTTTACAGAGAAACCACTAAGACTGCAATTCTCTGATGGGCAGGTCCCTTCATAAAGAGAAGAGAAGCAGGTAGAATAATTGCAGATGTCCAGGTAAAACATGCAAATGACCATCAAAACTAACATTGATCTGAGTGTGATCAAAAGGGCTGGAGAATTCCTGGGGTTGAGTAAGGCTCCAACTGACTTCCTTTCATTCCATCTTTGAGCTTAAGTACAGTCCCTCACACATCTCTGACCCTCACTGCCACAACCCAGGTGAGAAGTTTACAAATGGGGCAGGCCAGTGCCTGATAGAAGTCAATAGGTTTATGCCAAGACTGCAGTGAGATGCAAGACTGTATTTCCTATTTAAGAATTCCCACTGTTAACATGCATAACGAGGCACCACATCCCAGTATAATGGCTCAATTATGCCTCAGTGTTGGTACAATGCTTTATGCTTCTGAAGTATTTTACAACCATTAATTGTCTAGACTGTGAATGTGCCAGACACCATCACTGAAGGATGCAGCTTCCTTCAGAGCACTGTGCTACTGTTCCTCACCTGGTAAGGTAATTTTTAATCTGGTACTTGTGACTCTTTTCTCTATATTCCCTGTTCTGCTTGAGGATCCAATGTGATCTAAGTGATATTTTAATGGCAATGGAAAATTTGCTAAATAAGTAAATGTTATGCATCTTTACTTCTAAACAGACCCTGAAGTGAATTTAAGACACACATAGTGTGGCTTTTCTCTTGGTTGAAAATGGGAAGCTACTTGGGAAACGGCTGCTCAGGGTCCTTCATCCCCATGGTTCTCAGCAGTCTCCAGGAGCACAGTCAGCAGAACTGCTCCAAGCTCTTCCTTCCTTTCTTTACACTCAAGCCATGCACCAGAAATCAGTCCTGGAGCAGGTGGAATCCAGGTCAGTGCAAAGAGCCTTGGAAAGGGATATCTCAGTGCCTCTTTGCCCTCCTTGGGCAAAGTTAGTTATAGTTAGTTCAGTGCTATCAAGTCAGATCCAGCTCACAGCAACCCTAAAGTACAGCAGGACAAAACACTACTGAACACTGTGCCATGCAGTCTTTTTGTGTTTGAGTCTGTTGTTGCAACTGCTGTATCTCTTCTCATTTTGATTCGTGCCATATCCGCAAAAGGAGGTCCCAGGGGCTTTACTCCATTCTCATCATTAAGGTCAACTCTTCTTTGAGGAGGCAAATCTTCCCCAGTTGTTTCTTGAATGCCTTCCAACCTGGGGTGGAGACACTCATTTTCCAGCACTATATTTGACAGTGCTGCTGTGCTACTCATAAGGTTTTCAATAGCTAATTGTTTTGGAAGAGGGATGCTGGGTCCTTCTCCATAGTCTGTCTTAGCATGGAAGCTCCACTGAAACCTGGCCCTGCTGGTACCTGAAATGCCAGAGGCATAGCTTTTAGCATCGCAGCAACATGCAAGCCCATACAGCACAACAAGCTTACAGACATGCAGGTGATTTCAGCAAAGAAATGTGAACTTTTATACTTGCCACACTAGAGGGCAGGGAAGAGTAAAGATGATTTCTTTCTCTGTCAACTCTCTTATCACCCACATAGTTCCTGTATCCATCCACCGATCCCCACCCCTGCCCTCAGGGTAAAGCTTCAGCATCTGTGTATTACTGTAACCAAGGGTGTGGTCGTAAATGTTTGCCCACCAGCTGGGCGAAGGGAGTAGAAGCATCCTGGATTCTTAGTGTTTGCCAATTCTCATTGTATAAATTCTCGCAGTATGGCAGGTTTCAAGCTAGCCACATGATGACCCTAAACATGGAGTTTTCCATGGCAAGAGATGTACGGTAGCACATCATTTCCTACTATTCCCACACTATGGATACAATAGATACTAACAATCTCCAGAGCAGAGATAATGATAAAATGTAGCAAAAAAAAAAAAAAAAAAAAATTAGGAGGTCATAAGTTTTGAGGATGTATCACCATTGTTCCCATATTGTCCAACTTATTTCATTGTAAGTTTCTATAATTTAATTTTTAATGATTGTTCATTGAACAACCAGCTGCAGAACTCCTAAAAATGTAATCATCGGTTCTTGTGTGCTAGAAGGTGACTCAAGTGTATCATTGACTACTTTGGCAATTCCATTGCCCTCTAGCCAAATGCCACCAGGAATACCTCTGTAGCTGAACAAGCTGAGTTTATTGCTCACTCCAGTGAGGGACTGTGCATGCCATGGGGGCACCCTGTAGGCACTGTGAGGAAGCAGGGCTTTCTCTGCTATCAGTAGAGTTGGTAATGGGGGCAGGATAATTCTGGCTGAGTATCCTCGTAAATCTTACCTATGCAGCTGGAGCAGCGAAGCAGGGTTAATACTTTAATTCTTGAAGACAGAGTAGCCATTCATGCCAGTGAAGAAGAGGGATGTTTGGTCATGGGTGTAATTTGGACAATGTTCCAGCTTTTCATTTGTGTTCACATTATGGAGCAACCTTGTGTTTTACTTGACCCATCAGAATTGCAGAGCAGCCTCATCTGGTGCCGTCTGAGAATGTGTTTTTGTCGTACAGGAGTGCACCGAGGTCTGGCTGATAGGCTTAGCCCAGCTCCTGGGGGTCAGTGGCCTCGTTTCTTTTTCTCAACAGGGATCTTCACCCCCAGCCTTATGTCACCCAAATGTGTCTTTCCATGCTTCCCAACTTTCTAAACCACAGGCACAATCATGCCACATCTCCACTTACAACCCTCCAGTTCAACTCTTTTGTCTTTCAAATAAAATGGGAGCTTCCAGGCCCTGCAGCATCTTAAGCCTCATCTCGGGACTGTCCTACTTGAGACTTTCCAGCTGCACCACAATCTGCCCTCAACCATATGTCTGCCCAGGCTGTCTCCACACCCTGGAATATGTTCCACCTTCCCTCTGCCCTCTGGCACCTACTTGACTCTGGAGAACCCCTACTTAGCATTTAAAGTCCCTCTCAATGGCCACCTCCTGCAGGAAGCCTTCCCTGACATCTACCCCACCGCCATTCCTGCAAGTTTAGGAACCCTTCTTGGCAACCCCCATAAAATCTATTGATCAATTCAACAAACACTTAATGAATGTTTTCTTTTCCAGGTTCAATTCCAAGTTCTATGAATTAAACTAGAAGTGGGCGGACATGGTCCCTACTGTCTTGAATTTTATATTCTAATGGAAGGAAATAAGTGATAATTTTTGCTAAAAGCTACAATTAAACCAATATTGATAAGTATTCTGTGTAAACTTAAGATGAGGTTCTGTGAGAACTGATTGGATTGCTACTTCAGACTGAATCTTTCTACAGAGGTAATGATTTAAGCCGAAATCCTACCAACAAAATATCCTATCCCATTTTATGGCCTGATATCTGATTAGGACTCCTTTCCTTTATAAGACAAGCAGATGCAGGAAGGATGGACAGTGGCTGACCCATCTCTTCATCCCTCACACCTAACTAAATATGGATATTTAATAAATATCTGACCTGCAGCTGTACCACTGTGGTGCCTGATCCCATCAGATCTTGGAAGCTAAGCAGGGTCAGGTCTGGTTAGTACTTGGATGGGAGACCACCTGGGAACACCAGATACTGTAAGCTTGGGAGAAGGACACGGCGGCAACCCACTCCCAAAAAGCAATCAGCCATTAAAAACCCTATGAATAGCAGAGAAGCATGACCATACTGTTTTTTCTGTTATACATAGGATCACTATGAGTCAGACACCGACTCAATGGCACCTAACAACAACAATAAATATCTGAAGAATCAGTGACTAGCTCTTTGTCATTCCTTGTTGCAGCCAGTATCTGAAATAACTCACTGAGCTAGATGATGGTTACCTTAAGGGAAGTAACCACCACTCCAAGCCCAGCAGCACCATGATCATGAGCCCATCCTCACATCCCTGCCTATCTGAGCTGCCCCATCATCCTCACATGTCCAGACCTTACCCACTCTAGGACCCAGTGGAGGCTCTGGTCCATGAAGGCTTGGCAGTGTGCTGGTCCTGCACCATCCATAGCTTATTTCACCAATAGTCTTCAGCACTGAAGTGCTGCAGAGAAGCAACTGGATGTGGTACAAAAAGCATGTTAATAAAGCCCACATTAAGGCCTTAATTTAAATTCTGGCTTCAGCACTGTCTTTCTGTAGGACATTCAACAAATCATTTAACCTTTCTGAATCTGTTTCTCACATCTGTTCAGTGGGCAAGCTTCAATGAGATAAAGGACTATATTTTTCTAGGTATAATTTACATATAGCCATTAGGACAGTATCTTATTCATCTTTGTAACCTCAGCCTTGAACAAAGTGCCTGGCACAGGTGTTTATAAATGTTTATGGAATAAATGGTTGGGAATGATAATGTCCCCATCCTCAGGGAGTGTTTATGAGATAACTGATCTCAGGGATCTAGGAGGTAGTAAGTCAAAATAAACTGTTAATTTTTATTCTTACTTTTGCTTCTGTTTTGCCCCTCACACTTTTGTCCCTTTTATTTGTGCAATTACATTTTATTTTCTTGCACATAACACTATGGGAAGTCTTGACTGTCAAGTTAGGACTTAATAAACCTCAGCTTACTGGTTTTTAAATACAGTTGTTTTAGTAAAATGGGGAACTCAATAATTTGAAAAAAAAGAAAGCTATTTAGAAAGGATGCCTTGAAGATATAGAAAATAAATTTTGCTCTTTCTTCAAAGATATCATTTCTAAAATTATAAATATAGTGCATACTCACTAAAGAAAATTTGGAAAATATAGAAAAGTAAGAAGAATAACAACATGCCCTAGTTCTTCTATCTAAACATAATCACAGTTGACATTTGAGTATATTACAGTTTTATGCATGTGTAATTTTGCTTAATTGAGACATACTACATGTACAATTTTATTCACATTTCCCACTTAACATATCATAAGCACTTCCCAAGCTATTGTCTAAGTTTAATGGTTGCATTATATTCCATCCAGCAGATACACCATAGTTCACTCAGGCATTCCCTATCATTAGGCATTTATGTGTTTCCTATTAGTTTCTATTATAAATAATGCTGCAGTAAGCATTTGGGTAGATAAAGATTATTCCTCAAAAACAAAACAAAGAACAAAAGTTCAAAAAACAAAGATACAGATGTATATCTGAAATTATTTCCAGAACTCTTGGCTGGTAAAGAAAGCTACACATACTCCTAAAATTAAAAAAAAAAAAAAAAAGAGACCAAAACTCTATTGGTATAGTTTTAAAAGTCAGGAAGAAGATTTCAGAAGTTAATTGGGAAATAACAAGCAAATTGAGTAAATTGCCTAATCTAACCCATTAGATAAGCATTTATTGCAATACAAAATCTTGATGATTGTAATTAACACATTTATAAACTCTCTGAGAAACTTAAAGTTCCTTTTATTGTCTAAAAATCAGCAGCTTTTTCAACCAGAGTTTATGACTGGGCTAGCAAGTTTCTCGGGCTGTGGCGTCTGTTGGCAAATCCCCTGAGCCTCCTATTCTTGAACCCCGTCTTACCTCTCAAACCTCTTGTTGAGAGGAATAGGAGGTAGCACATGAAAACTTTTTTCCATTCATTAAATCTAGTGAGATATAACTTGCATTCAGAAATATGCAAGATCACAGGAGAACATGTTGGGATACATAGGATGTGTGTTTATACTCCCATGTGACCTCTCTCCAGACCAAGACATTCAGCATTTCCAGCACCCTAGGAAGACTCCTTTCTCTCCTTCAGCCAGCAGCTGCTTCATGTAACCACTATTAAGATCTCTATCACTATCTTACCTATTCTTAAGAACAAAATCATTTAGCATGGGGTTTTTTTTTGTTTTGTGTTTTGTTTTGTTTTGTTTTTTTGTCCAACTTCTTTTGCTCATCATTATATATTTTAAGATTTACCCATGATGTTTTATGAAGTAATAGCTGATTCTTTTTCATTCCTGGGTAATATTTCATGTCATGACTATACCACAATGTACTTATCCAGTCTACTACTAATGGGCATTTTTGTTACTTCTATTTTGTAGCTATCAGAAATAAAGCTGGTATGGATATTTTTGATGCATTTTGGTAGATAATAAATGTAAATTAAATGTTTTACAAAATAGTGATGAGAACAAATGAAGAGCTAGAGAGCCTGAGTTCTTTTTGGAGCTCTGTTGTTTGTTCCTTATATGAGTTTATTCAAGTTATTTCATATCTTTTTCTAAATTCCCTTAACAATAAAATGAATGAGGAGTTTTCACTATGAGCATGCATGGCTTTCTGACTAAATACTTGTGTAACTTAGAAAAAAATTCATTTCTCTGAGCTTTGATTCCCTTATCTATGAAATAAACTATTGAACCAAATACCCCACAAGGTCCTTGCAGGCATAAATTCCATGTCTCAAAACAATTCAACATAATGAGTATCCTAGAGTCAGTCATCACTTTCCACAAGAAAAAGTCCAAGTATCCTGAATGTGACAGTTCTTCCCAAGGACCACAGTCCAGCAAAGGGACTTAGGGGCAAAAGACACAGATTTGGATCTCAGCTGATCCCTTAGACATCTAATCAATAATGAGATTAGACCAATCCTGAACCCTCAAACCTGTTACATGATCTGGTTCCTTAGCGTCCTCCAACAGGGCCACAGCCCCGCTCAGGCAGTCTCTCACTGTCTCCTTGAACCTAGTACCTACCACAAATAGCCAACGTAGTGCCTCATATGTGGTAGAGGCTCAGCACCTATTTCCTGAAAAAAATGAAAGTACTCTGGAAGCTATACATGGTCGTATGAATGTTCACTTTCATTATTATCACACATTATATCCCATGAGCTGATGTAATCAAATCTCCAGGTAGGTTCATTTGTGCAACATGAAATTATATACTGCTTCCCTCATGCACTAAATCAAGCTAGTTGATAAGGGGATTCAAACATGCAGCATGGTCTCAGCCCTTGAAGCGATGCATCCTTCAGTTCAACAAACATTTGTCTCCCGAACACCTGTTATTGCACTAGGCATAGTGCCAGGTGTTAGGAATAGAAAGATAAATAACACATAATTCTTCTTTCCTTTCTCATTTTTATTTGTGTCTTGTACTTTTTCTGTTAATTTATTTATTCAGTAAGATTCTTCTCCCCCATACAATCCACCAAAAGAATTGATAGCCTATAGGGAAGACAGACAAGTTAACAGATTAACAATTCCATCTAACTGAATGTGAATGAAACCTGTGGAAGCCAAATCAAGGACACTGAGAAAGCTTCCCAGACTAGTCCTTTAATCAGACTTGGGACACAAAGAAGCCACCTCCTAACTGACCTTCTTGCCTCTCTCCTTTGCCCTCTAATCCAGTCTTTACAATGTTGGTAGGAATCTTTTAAAAATGAGAGTCAGAGCATGTCACACTCCTACATAAACATGCTCAGGGATCTCTCCTCACTCTCAGAAAAAACCCAAGCTCCTCACCATGCCACAAAGCCCTGAACATCTGGACCTTGCCTCTACACACCTTCTGCTTTCATCCTTGCTCATTATGCACAGCAGCCTTCTTTCCGCTCCTGGGCCAGGGCAAGTTCTTCCCCTCCTCTTAACACTTACTTTTGCTGCTCCCTCTACCAGAAGCACCTTTCACATCCCTTGCATGTCTGGTTCATTCTCATCTTCCCCGTTTAATCCAACCACATCTTCCCCTCATTCACTCCATCTCAGAGATTCTCAATGAAGGCTGCACATTCAAACTCCCTGGGGAAGAAAGGTCTAGAAAAGGCAAATCTGTGAACACCAGATCTAAAGTCATCTAGGGCTGGGAGTGAGGATGGGAAAAGACTGCCACTGGGCAGGAGGGATTTTTAGGGGGTGATGGAAATGTTCTAAAGCTGAACTGTGGAGGTACACAACACAGTAATTTATTAAAAATCATTGAATCAGGCAATTACAGTGGGTAAAGTTTATGATATATAAATTATGCTTCCATAAAGCTGTTTTTAAATTTTTCCTGGGGAGCTTTTTAAAAATACTAATACTTGGACCTCAACACCCCCCAAAAAAATTCTAATTTAATTGATCTAGGGATAGGATCCAGGCACCCATAAGTATTAATCTTTCCAGTCAATTTTGATGTATGGCCATGACTCAGAACCACCACTCTATCTTACTGCCCTGTTTATTGCCTTCAAAGCAACATAATTATCTTATCATTCATTTGTGTACTTGGTTATTGTCTTTCTTGTGTACTATAACAAAACCTCCACAACAAAAGGGAAAGACTTCTACCGGATCACCTTTGAATGTCCAATATCTATTACAGCTGCTTAATATATGTTTTTAAGCAACTGAACATCAAAGTGGAGGTTAGAGGAAATGCCCTCACTCACTAAACACAGAAACATGGAAGGACATGGCATGTTGCCATGGCATGTTTGCCAAAGAGCTGCCCAGAACTTCAAACAGAGCTGAAACTGAGGTGTTTCTGTGAAAAATCATTCAGTCAGTTACAAAGAACTACTGACACCGTAGGTCCAGGAAGATAGTCACGTCACATGATCTACAAAAGTATTGTGGAAAGACCCCAGACACAAGAGATACAGATGTTCCCAGAGGAGGGAATCAGCCATAGGAATGGAGAGTTCAGAGAAAGTACTATCTCTCCCTTCCCTCTGTACATTTGCAACTGAGGAATTTAAGATCATGTAGCAAAAAAAAGGATAAAGTACTATAAACCTATGCCAGCTCATATAGACATTTTGCATTCACCGAGATAAAACAAGGACAGATTACTAAATAATATAAATAGCATCACATTCATATTAAGTCAGCAACAATGGGCTAGGAGTTTTTCAAGTTCTCCCTTCCCATTCTCCATGAGGTATATAAAACTTCCATTTCTCTTAGAAAGGCAAACTTATTTTTTTCTTTCTTTGTTGCTCCACCCAAGTTGGGAGTGAAGATGAGAATCAAAGCAAGACTAAGTGAAGACTGGGGATGCAGAGAGAAACAGAGGCTGAGTTCAATAAGGAGAAACAAAAATGTCTAATTTGAGGTCCAAATGTCCCCATGAGTGAGATGCAGGGGAAAGTTTCATAGGAGAGGACTAAGTAGATAGACATGAGAGTCCAGGGCTAGGAAGATCTTAGGGGAAAGCAGAAGAAGCAAAATGGAATAGAACTTGTCCAGAACTCAGCAAAATAACTACCTTTCTTTTCTGCATATGTGTGATGCCCATATGACATGCCTCATCCCAGTTCTCTGTTAAAAAGTTTTTTGTGCCCATTTATGCAACTACAGTTAACTCAGGTTAGAACTTCAGAAGCAGAAATGCAAGGATAGCTAACAACAAATTGATCTCCTGAGCAGAATTAATGAATGCAATCCAATATATTATGTTTTAGAGGATGTCTGTTAAAAATACTAATTGTAACCTGTAGTATAGTTGATAGTTGATCATGTGTGCTGAGTGAACTGTTATCACAAGGAAGACAGCCCCTCCACTTTTTATGCCTGGGGAATTCGCATGCAGATCCTAAGATCATAATCATGTCAGCTAAGAAGAAGAGGTTTCCCAGTATAGCCCATTGTGAAATATAATCTGACTTCTCAAAAATGTGTACCCACTCACCATGTTTCTCTTAATGGAATTGCGGTGCATATTTTAAGTGTCCATAAATGAAGACTCTGACATTGAAACCCAAAGCAAGCTAACTTAAAGACCAAGAAGAAGTCAATGAAGCTGCAAAGATGTTATTTTTCAAAATGTTTTCACAAACCATAACAAGTGTAATAGCTATCAACAGAAGAGCAGACTTGCCCACATAAAGCCCACTTGCTCCTCAATAAAAATATTAGCATGAGGAAACTCTTACAATTTCTTAAGAAGAAACTGATGATTTTTATGTTGTCTCAGTTTGATGACTATGTGACATCCAACCAATGTGCTGTGAGGTGAGAACATACCCTCTTTGAAGACAGGTAAATTGCATACCAGATCTATTCAGGTGTGATGGTATCATCCTTTTTCTGAGGGTAAATAGTTTGGCAAAGGGTTTCTACCAGGAAGAAAGGGCTTGATGTCCTCTAGAGACCAAGGGGACTTTATTCACCAGACTGTGATAGGTGGATCACCAAGCAAACAGCAGAGGGCTGACGTTTAGCTCAGCTGGTAGATGTTGCTCTGCACTCTCAGAGGCACTGGGTTCCATCTTCAGCACCATAAAAATGGGAGAAGGGCCTGGCAGCCCACTCCTGAACTAATTAACGATCAAAAAACCTATGAATAGCAGAGAAGAACTAACATGGTGCTGGGCATAGCAGTATTGGGGAATGTTTTGTTCTGTTGTACATAGGGTCACTGTGTGTCAGACCAACTTGATGGCACCTAACAACAACAACAACGAAAGCAACAAGCACACTCATGTCTGATGTGGGAAGGATGGGTACCAGTGCTAAGACCACACAATGCAGCCAAAGATTGTCTGTGACTTTGCTGTGGCTCCTCCCTGGGTAAGGTGGCCATCCATGTCTTTGACCAATATCACTTTCTCTGCTACTCACCAATTTCATGTCCCTCCATATTTTAAAGTTTAGGAAAGAAAAGTGTCTATGGCGGAAATGCCTCACACGGCTTAGATTTTAGTGCTGCTGCATTCTCATGGCTTCTGCAACTGCATCCAAAAAGGCACTGGCCTGACTCAAATTAAGAAATGAGCCAACCCCTCTAAGCACTTGCAAAGCTTCAGTTTTTGGAACTTGTGAAAGGGACAAAAGAGAAGCTTGAGATGCAGAAATGTGGACAGTGACAGGTGAACATGGAAGAATGATTGGCTAATCCCACGTGGGGGGTGTTGTCATCAAGGTTGAGGTTCTCATTCTCTTTTTTCCTCCAGATTGATTTCTAGAAATTTGTACTTTCAAGTTATCCTTGACATTGAAGGAGACAAGTTTAGAAAGCATAAAGATTGTTTAAAAATTATCACAGCATTCAGCATTTGTAAGCATCATTCTAAAAATTTTATAAGAACTGACTTATTTATTCCTCACAACTCTAGTTAATATAAAGAAACTGGAGCACAGAAAGGCTTAGTAACTTGGTCAACCTCACACAGTCAGTAAGTATCCAAGCTATGTGTTGATGCAAACAGCCCAGCTCCTGAGCCTTTACAGTAGACTTATCTACTACTGTATGATTCCTAGAAAACTTCACATGAGAAAAAAAGCCTCTTTTATCATCATCATTTTGCCTGCCTTTTATGCTCTGACAAAAAGAAAGATGGTAAATACCTTGGTGTTCAGTAACTTACAGCTCCATTTGTGGTGAAAGTTAAAAACACGGAAAAGTCAATTTAACTAGTTCACTGGTAATAATTATCTGACTAAATTATACTTTAAAATTTAATATACCAATCACCACTTAATTAGCAAAGCGAATTGCAGAGGATAGCCTTATGCTCCTAAACTGATTAAAAAAAAAAAAAAAACCTGGCTAACAAGCATTGTGTAGATTTCTACTTTTCCTAAAATGGAATGTTTCTTGGCTTATTCCTCTGCACTGTTCTTTCCACCAACACAACCACCAAAATAAAAGTAGAAATAAGCCCAGATTTTCCATGACTTTGCAATCTCCAGAAATTCTTTACTGCTGGATTGGATTGTGAAGCTGGGACAGCAATATAGAGTTCAGGCTTTGGGGAGAAGAGGCAGTAAAGCAGTGACACCCCCAGCTGAGGCTGGACACAGCAATGCAAGAGAGGCAGAGGCAGGAGGGGCTGCTGTCCAGGGCCCCTAACATTCGATCACAGTGATGGCCAGCAAGGAGGCTCTGTCCCTGGAGGACACAGGACAAGCTCTTTCTGTTGCATGTCCCAACTAGACTTTCCCAGTTGCCTACAACTCACAGAGGTGAACGCTGTCCATTTTCTGGGAGAGGTTCAAGTGATGTTGAGAAAATTGGCTTGTACCACATTCAGCTAACCGCCCCCATTTAAACCAGGAGTAGCATGTTAATCCTGCAGCCAGAAGGGTGTCTGGGCACAGCCGCAATGTCCTCATATCTTTAGATATGAGTCCTGCTGTCTGCTACTCTACACATAATGTCAAGAAGATCACTGTTTTATTGCTCTTGGTGGAGGACAGGTCACTTTAATCTGGGCAGATTCAGCAGGTCTGGGAAGCAGACCTGACTTGGTTCCACCAAAGCAGGCTCAAGTTGCAGAGTTGAGTGTTGATTGTTAGATACCATATCCAATTGAGCATGGAATGGATGTGGCCACGTCCTTGAATCCCACAGCTATCAGCATCATCTGCACAGGAGCTGCAGGTAGAGATCCTCTGTGAGTGCCCCTCACCATCTACCTCTCAAGCTGAATCTAGGCTCACTTTTGCCTTAATCCTTAAATGCTTCTATTCTAGGGAGGGCTTCTATTTATTATTATTATTATTTATTTAGATTTAAGGCACAAATCCTCCAAGCAGAGCCATGGAATACCTTATACTTAGTCAGAAGGAAGAGCTTCCCCCCCTGGAAATATCTTATTTCTGCAAGCCAGGGACTGATTCTGCCAGGCATTTGTGAAGATAACCTGAGTTAAACTATGCAGAGCCCTTTAGAACCATACAAGGCACAAAATGAACTTTATGTAAGCGATGGCTTGATGTTATCATTCCCATTTTGCACATGAGATAATGGAGACTCAGAGGTTCAATAAATTGCCCCCAGTGTCACATGATGAGATAGAGAACAAAGATTGAAACAAGGGGTACCTGATTCCAAATCTTTCCCTTTTAGGATTCTGCCTCCCTTAAATAAGATTTAAGAGAAGTATTATAACAGGCAGAACCCAAGTGCATTCTCAGCCCTAGCTAAAAGCATAGATGGGTGTTATCAATAACAGTGTACTTTCCAACTGAAGTTGTGACACAGTGCTAGAATCCTTCTCAGCACAATATTCCAAGTCATCACTCTCCCTTCCTTTGGTATGCAGATGAAAGAGGAAGATATTATCTCATCTCTGAGTTATGATATCCAATTGTTAGGCATCTAGACCCTGTGGATTACACCCAGCAATCCTCCTCCTCATGAAACTGTACCCACTGTGGTCTACTGAAAATTGTTCCCTGAGCAGTGTCTCCAAAGGGTTGAAATTGAGACTTCAGAAAGACTGTCTCGCACATTTCAAACATTAGCACTGCTATGAGGATTATAACCTGGTGCACCATGATCAAAGACCTCAAGGTGTCCCTAGGTGAGAGACCTTTTATACAACAAGAGCTGTCTCGATATTATCTCTGAAAAGGATGGCTTCTGACCCTCTTTTTTCTTAATTGCCTTTCCCCACAACAACAATTTTATAAGACACTTTAAGGTTCACAAATACAGAAGATAGGACTGAAGAGCCTATTTCTGGGTGTTTTGTTTTGTTTTTGTTTTTCCTCTAGTATAAAAATGAGAAAGCACATTCAGGCTGTTGAGAAAGCACGGGGGAGCCTACCAAGGATAAAGCTATTCTCTTATCTTTCCCAGGTGAGACTGGTAAATTGCAAAAGGGAGAAAAGAATTCTCTGCATTCTCAGGGGGAACTGCAGATTTATTGACAACCAAAAGATGGATGAGTAGTGCCTTCATTCATTCCCTTGCCTGTCAGTCAATAGTTGTGACCATTTGTCACCTAAACAAAAGTGAACACCTGTGTGGTTTTCACTCTCTTCAGTGCAAATTGCCACCTGGGGCCAGATGCTCTCCACAACAAAGCATTGTCCTTGTTTATCCCAAGGACCTCCCACCATGAGAGAGGAAGAAAGGCCTCAAGGGCTTTCAAGCCAAAAGTGACCTCCTTTTCCCAAGGGAAAGGCTGACACATTCCATGCTCTGGAGTCCATCCCTACAAAGACACAAGAGATATTCAGGCAGGGGAATGGTGAGGGAAGTTGGACCAGGAAAAGTAGCTACCTCAGCTGGCCATCCCTGTTGAATTTGGTGGAAGCAATGTGTTAAGAATGGATACCCAAAAACTATTAATCTAGAAAAGACATGTAAACCTAAAAATTGCAGCTGAAGACAGAAGGATCTATTCAGTTGAATAGACTAAACTTCAGATCCAACTAAGATTTCTTCTACAGGTGCCACGTTTCATTGATGCTAAAACATTTTTCCACATTTTAACATCTCTGAAATTAGAGTTCATTTTATAATTGATGATCTGCCATAGCTTACTTGGTAATGTGTTTTTTCTTTCTTGGTGGTATATTAAATAATGCTGCCTCTAACAATCTACAGCATCATAAATTTTAGAAAGTATCATTAACATGGCCAAGTACTGTGCTGGGTAACTTTGTAGGAGTTATCTCATTTGATTATCTTTTTGTTGTTGTTAAATGTATCAAGATACCATAAAATGTATCTATTTAAAGTATGCAATTCGAAGTTTTTTGTGTATTTACAGAGTTGGGCAATCATCACCACAATAAATTCTAGGACATTTTTATCACCTTATAGAGAAACTATATTCATTAGAAGTCACCCCCATTTTATACCAACTCACCTGGCCCTAGACAACCACTAATTTTCTTTCTAGTTCTACATATTCACCTATTCTGTAAATAGAACCACAGCATGTGTGGCCCTTTCTATGTGGTTTGTTTAATTTAACATAATGCTTTTAAAGTTCACCCATGGTGTAGCATGCATTAACACTTCATTCTTTTCATGGCTATATTCTGTTGTATGGGTATACTACCTTTTATTTATCCATCTGTCAGTGGATAGATATTTGGGCTACTTTCTCCCATTGACTGTCATGAATAAGTACTTTGTGAACACTTGTGTCCAAGCTTTTGTGTTGGATGTGTTTTTATTTCTCCTGGATATATACTCAAGAGTAGAATTGCTGTGTCAAATAGTAACTCTATTAATTTTTTTGAGAGACTGACAAAATGTTTTCCAAAGCAGCTACACCAATATATATCGCTACATAAAGGAGTATATAAAGGTTCCAGTTTCTCCACATCCTCATCAACACTTGTAATTATCTGACTTTTTGATGTTAGCCCTCCTAGTTGGTGTAAAATGACATCTCACTGTGATTTTAATTTGCAATTCTCTGATGACTAATAATATTGACCATCTTTTCATGTGTTTATTCCCCCTCTAAATATCTTCTTAGTTGTTGTTCTTATTAAATACTACCCAGTCAGGTGTAACTCATAGTGACCCTATATAAAACAGAACAAAACACTCCCCAACACTGTGCCATATCTGGCATTATGTCAGTGCTTCTCTGCTATTCATAGAATTTTTGATGGCTGATTATTATTTTGATGGCAGGCCTGTGGGCTGCCAGGTCCTTCTATTTTTGTTTTGCTAGGGATCAAACCGAGGGCCTCAGAGCACACAGAGAAAGCACTCTATCAACTGAGCTAAACCCCAGCCCAAATATCTTCTTTGTTGTTGTTGTTGTTAGGTGCTGTCGAGTCAGTATCCGACTCATAGCGACCCTCACAGGGTTTTCAATGGCTGACTATTTCAGGATTGTCTTGGGAGTGGATTGCCAGGCCCTTCTCCCATTTTTGCAGTGCTGGGAATTGAACTCGGGACCTCAGAGACTGCAGCACAGCGCTCTACCCACTGAGCTAAATCCTAGACCAAAATATCTTCTTTAGAGAATGTATAATTCCTATTTTGCAACAAACTTTTACTGTGATTTCATCATATTCTAGCCACATGACAGACTAGCTGCATTAATGGCCCAAATTCTTCACTCTTTCTTATATCCATACTCTTTACCAAGTAATTTGGTATTACTTTCTCATGCTGACTCCAGACTGAAGTCACATAACTTGCTTTGGCCAATGAGATGTTAGGAGATTGTGCCCAAGTGAGCCTGGTGGAGAATGAGATTTTTGGTGCAGAGCCGAATTGCCCTATCATCCTAACCAAGACTATTCTAGATTAAGCAATAGCCTGACAACCCCAGGGCATGTGAGCAAATCCAGAAAGTTTGGCAGAGATGTCTAGTTGATTTGTAGTTTCCACTACAGACATAAGCAAATCTATTCTATGTCACCTGAACCCAAAGACTCCTGAGCTAAGTGTTTATTGTTATCTGCTGAGTGAGGGTTTATTGTTGGTTATTTTGCACCACAGTTATATGATGGTATAATTGATACGATATAGTAGCTTTTAAGTACCGAGGATAGAAAGAAGAGAGAGACAGTTCCTGCCTTCAAGGAGCCATAATGAATCAGAGAAGGCAGAAGAGTATCAGAAAGTTACAGTGGAGTTCAGTCCATGTTGTAAAAGACATTTGAACACTTTGACCAGGTAGCTACAGCTGCCTGTTTTTCAGGAGACTTTAAGAGTTTGAATGACAAAGCTTCCTAGTTCTTCTCCCCAGTTTCCCCACCTTGTACATTTGACAGGCTCCCTGGACGTTTGCTGCAGCCTATCTCGTACCCACATCATGTTCTTGCTGGAGCCATTAAAAATGTTTGGAGATGTGCAGACTTGGCATAAAACTTTAATTATGAATCTTGGTTGCCCAAATTAGTGTACTAGCATAACTTTAATTAAAAGTTACTGCTTCATATTCCTCCCAAGGCCTGCCCTGATAAAATGGTTTACTATCCTTCCAAGTCTCTGGCATAAGCCTCCTCTGGCTTCTCTTGCCTTCTCCTTGAGGCATTTTGGGTAAGCCACACTTTGACTTCACATTAGTGACAATGCAGCTTTAAGCCAATTTTTTTTTAATTTCTCAAGCTGTGTAAGCTTCTATGATCATGCCTTCTATATTCACATTTAATCAAACATTTTCACTGTGCTTAGTACAGCTAGATGGGCAAAAAAATCCATAAGTTAAGCTGAGTATCTAAAATAGATTTACTTCCCTCTTTTCTTTCTCTTCTTAAGCTCTAAACCATTTCCTTCAAAACAGCAGGTAGATATTTCTTATCAGGGATATTGTAAACCAGAGGTTTTAGCCACATTAGTGATAGAGATAGATGCCTTTGAGCATCTGTTGAAAGCTATGAACCTTCTTGCCAAAACAAGCACTGATGCATATATGCAACAATATTCATATATTTTCAGAGGCTGATCTCTAAAGCCTTAAGATCTTTCTAAAACCTTGAGGTCCCCTGGTCTACCAGACTTATTGTAGAAGGAATGTGAGCTTTTGTTAGGAAGCAAGGTTAGATTAAATATTTTTGATCAGTAAATGTGCCTGCCTACCCAAGAGTGGCCTGCAGCGGTAGCCTTGTGGCATCCAATCCCGTCAGATCTCAGAAGCTAAGCAGGGTCGGGCCTGGTTAGTACCTGGATGGGAGACCGCCTGGGAACACCAGAAGCTGTAGGCTTGGGAGAAGGACCTGGCAACCCCCTCCCAAAAATCAATCTGACATTGAAAACCATATGAACAGCAGAGAAGCACTGACAATAGTGTTTCCCCTGTTGTACAGAGGGTCGCTATGAGTCGGATACCAACTCGACGGCACCTAACAACAACAACAACAACCCAAGAGTGAATGTGTTGTAACAACAACAACAACAACCCAAGAGTGAATGTGTTGTATTGTGCCTATGAAGAAAAACAAAAAGGGTTTGCTCATTAGTTGGGGGCAGGGCAACGTGCACTATGGGAAGGAATAAAATGCAAGAAATCAAGGAATTTGCTTCTAGTCCCATAGTCCTGCCTCTGATGGAGCTTCACCATGGGCTCAAGGCAAGTCACTTCCTCTCCTGGGGCCATTTTGTGCTCTTCAGTAAAGACTGCAGGGAGGACAAGAGTTTGAACCTTGATCAGTGGCCTGTCAATGCTACTCTATGGGTTTATGCTAGGCTAGCTATATTCAACGTAGATTTCTTTTCTTTCTATTTTTCTTTCTCTGAGGATATAGGGAGATTTACCTCTAGTATTATGATTCTATAGGTTAGGGGTGGGTCCTAGGCATCCGTGATTTCCAAAAACTCTGTAAGTGGTCAGCAGGCACAATCAAGTTTAGGAACCACTGGATGAAATGATCCTCAGGGCTAGTCACTTCCAGCATCACCACTTTACGAGGCAGTGATGGTGTGTATGGGTGTGTATAAGTGTATGTGTGTATATGTGTGTATATGTGTATATGTATGTATATGCATATGTATATGTGTGTATATGGATGTGTGTATATCTGTATGTGATTGTGTATGTATATATGTGTACATGTGTACATATGTATGTGTGTAGATGTGTATATGTTGTGTGCATATATGTATGTAGATGTGTGTAGATGTGTATGAATATAAATGTATATATGTGTAAATGTGTAGGGGAAGATGTGTATGTGTGTAGATAGGTGTGATTTGTGTATGTATGTGTCTTTCATTAATTTCCATGAGATTCTGAGTGGAGTATTTCCCCTTTTCTGGACCTCAGTGTCCTCCTCTCCAAAAGAACACTATTGGAACAAGTTGCATGGTACTCTCCCTCTGCAATGTCTTCCATCGTAATTCCATGTTCATGGTCCTATGGATGGCCTTAGGAAAGAAAACCCAGAGCCAGCCCATCAGAGAGATGGTAGGAAGAACACTGTATAAAACATCAGCACCCCTAGGGTCTGGTCCCAAGTTTACTAGAAACATCTGTCCATGCCCAACCTGGAAGTTGCCACTTTGTAAAACAAATAAATAGGACTGTCTTGTAGGACTTTTTTATGCCATCATTTTCTTCTACTTTAGATTCTCTTCCCCTCCTGTTTACCACCCACAAAATTCATTTTTGGAAAGCAAGGGGGATTTGATACATTCCGAGGCATAAGCACATGTCCACATATGTTCCTTCCTACAACTGTCTGAGGCAGTGCTGTCCTATGACTACCACAAGCATGGGTGAGAGCCAGGCACAGGTCACCTTGTGCCTCCCAGGGGTCAGCCCTGAGCTCTGTCAGCACTGGACAGATCCAAGAGAAGCTATTTTTAGTAAAAGCACTCGGGTCCTTTGCCTCCTGGAAGCAGCTGATGCCAAGAAACACAGACCTGCACCAAAGGCACCTTTGTTCTGTTAGTATAAAACAAAATCTCAGTCACCCAAAATTCAGAGAGCAATCATGTTGTGGCTCATTAACTCTTCTGCCTATGTGGGAAATGCCTTTTGTTTCTTTTTCTCCAGCTAAAAGTCTTTCCAAAATGTGTAACTCCATTGTTTTGCTTTGGTAATTGGAACATGCTAGTGAGAATGGAAGCATTTCTAGATGACTGTGGCTCCCCTGCTACTTCATGGCCATAATTCCAAATGTGGGTCCTCACTGCTCCATTTTAGGATGTAGATGATGCCAAAGATGGCTGTGAATATGGAGCAAATGCAAGAAAGTCCTCTGGAAGTGCATTTTCAGTAATAAGGAAGACAATGACCATTTACTAAGCAGTTACTATCTGTGAGACTCTGGCCTGGGTACTCCACACACACTCTATCATCGCGCCCATGCAATGAAGCCTCAGGTAGTCCTATTACAGAAAATGAAACTGAGCCACAAGGGAGTTAATTCTGGAAAATCTGGATCAGAACCCAGGTCTATCCAGATATCATCAGCCTAATATACCCTACGGCCTGCAGCCATAACACTATCTTCTGATCCCATCAGACCTTGAAAGCTAAGCAGGGTCGGACCTGGTTGGTATTTAGATGGGAGACCGCCTGGGAACACCAGGTGCTGCAGGCTTGGGAGAATGACCTGGCAACCTACTCCCAAAAAACAATCAGCCATTGAAATCTCTATGAATAGCAGAGAAGCACTGACAATGGTGTTTCATCTGTTATACATAGAGTTGCTATGCGTCAGACACAGATTCGACGGCACCTAACAACAATATACTCTATATACTTTGTGGTTTATCTCTCTCTCCCACAGCATAACTAACAAAACCAGTTCTGATTGACTGAAAGTCCTAGGTAATTCCCTTCTAGTTAGATCCAACAATCCCACTACCACGTATATATCCAAAGGGATAAATCAGTGCAATCAGTATCTTGCTGATATCTGCACTCCTATATTTATGTCAACACTATTTACAATAAACAAGAAATGGAATCAACTAAAGTGCCTATCAATGGATGAATAAAGAAAATGTGATGCACATGCACCACAGAACACTATGCAGCATTAAAAAAAGAATGAAATTCTGTAATTTGAGGCAACATGGATGAACCCGAGAGAGAAAGGAAGAGAGAAGGAAGGAAAGAAGGAAGGAAGGCGAGAGAGAGAGAGAGAACGGAAAAAGAAATGCAAAATGCTTAAGGTGATGGATATGCTAACTATTCTGATTTGGTCATTACACAATATATATATTCATAGAGAGAGAGAGACATACTATACCCCAGAATATGTATAATTATGTGCCAATCATAAGCAAAAATTTAATAACTAGGTAAATAAATAAATATATCCTATTAAAGTATTTTAGATGCCTTAAAAAGTCTCAAATGTTATTGCCTTATAAATGCAGAAAGACTCTTAGTTAAGCCATAATTAACACATTTCCTAAGTTGCATTCTCTATATTTTTATTCCTGATTTCTTCTTCTATTTTTTAATCTATTATAAATTATTTTTTTTGGTACTAGGGGTTGAACCCAGGGCCTTACACCTGCATGCTTTGCAGCTGCTGGACCACTGAGCTGCGCCCCTAGCCCATTTTTTTTCACTTTTTTTAAGACAGGTCTCTCTAAGTTACGCGGACTGCCTCTGGTCTCAAACTTGTGATCCTCCTGCCACCGAGCCCGGTGCTCCATTCTAGTATCTTGAACAAAGGTCCTAAAAAAAATCTATCGAAAGAATGAGAAAATTTATGACAATGCATGTTATATTTAGTATATATGTATAATGTATGATACTTATTTGGTTTTACTTGCTTAGTATCAATTATTAAGTATCATGCAATTGAATTTCAGATACAAAGCAAGCTTGCTTGAATAGGAGGGGTTATCTTAGAGCCCAATATGTAGAAATTAAAATTAATACAGTATATTAGGGTGATACCTGCAAATAGGTGTTAAATGACCTAGTCTCCATTTCCACCTTTGCACCAATTACCTATAAGACCTTGAGCCAGGCATGTAACATCTCTGACCTCAGTTTTCTAGCAGTTAAATGGAGATGGGGCCCTTCTATCAGCTTTCCCCCCAGCTCTGACACCTGTGTTTATACATGTGTATACCCAGGTAGCATACACCATTTATGGGCTCATTCTCATCAGTAATAAAGGAACCAGAAGCAAACTAAAAACATACCTTTTCCTTTTGTGATATTCAAGAAATTCAAGGTGACTGGAGTAATTAATTTCTCTCCATGGGCCTTGTAAGCCCCAACAAAACCCTGGCAGAAAAGCACTTGTTTTAGTTTGCAAATATCTGCCCTGCCTAGTTCAATTCACCCTTCTTCCAAACAAGTACCTGGCATTTGTTGACTTTGCAGAGGTGGGTCCCATTCACCATTTGCTGCTTGATGCATTGTGTACAAAGAGAAAAGGACTCTGAAAAGCAAATCCCCATCAGATTGCATTAAATGTCCAGAATCTGAGCATGCTCAGGCATTCAAAGGCAGATGGAGGCACAGCAGGTAGATAAATGATAACCCTACACTTAATGAACAGTTGACAACAAAAGGTCAGAAATGAGATGGTAAAGAAAGAAAGCACAAGGAACACCAAACATCTGTCTAAAGGACATAAGGGAAAAAGAAATTATCTTTCCTCTACAGATCATGTGGGTCTGTGTACTCACTTACCATTCAGCAGCTGCTCAGTGTTTCCATTGTCCATTGTATGGAAAACAAGTTTATTATCTTGCCACAGAAAATTTTTCTACAATCCACTTCTAGTCAATCAACTCTTTCTCTTATTCTTCCACCTTACCCAATACTTTCAATACATAGTAAAACTTGGTTTCTATGGGACACCTAGCCTCCCAGATGATTGTATAAAACATTTGCAGCAAATCAAAGATTATTAAGGATTATGGTTCCAGCCCTGTCCCATTACTCAATTTTGTTGCAGTCTATAGTTTTTTCTCCTTTTCTACCAACAATGGCTTCTGGACTTTAATATGTATGTTGCATGTGGTTAACCCCAAGGAGCATGGAAATAATCTTAGATCCATGTCCATCACAGGAAACCACAACTACATGGTTTCCGTAGTAGGTACCTTGGTTTTTATTTCCTTAAATAGTCTCCTTTAAGTAGGCACTAATCTAATAGAAGTTAGCAGGAAATCTAGGCACTGAAAGAAGTACATGGCCCAACACTCTCTCTACTCCCCTTCACTCTAAGTTAATTTAGACCATAAAGCAAAAATTCTGATTGCTCCAACTCAGATGCAAGGCATACTGAATTATCAGTATGGCCCATGGAGAGAAAAAGAATGGAATAGCATACAACAGGAATATAGTGACTGGAGTCATCAATTTCTCCCCATGAACCTCGTTTGTTGTTGTTAGTGCTGTCAAGTTGGATCCAACTCATAGCAACCCTATGTGAATAGAACGAAACACTCCTCAACACTGTGCCATGCCCAGCACTATGTCAGTGCTTCTCTGCTATTCATAGGGTTTACAATGGCTGATTGCTTGGGAGACTGTTTTAGGAGTAGGCTGCCAGGTCCTTCTCCCATTTTTGAGGTGCTAGAGATTGAACTCAGGGCCTCAGAGAGCTCAGAGTAGCACTCTACCAGCCACATGTGACAGCCACCAAATCCTTGGAAGAGAAGCAGTTCTTTGAAGATCTTATTCTCTTATTTGTTCTTCCATTAACTAGGGCCAACTTTGGAGAGGTGATCTGAACCCCTCAACCTCTATTTCCTCATAAGTGAAATAGGGGAGACAAATATTTATATACCTTATAGTGTTGCTTTGAGGATTAAAATTCATCAGGGTATGAGATTGTGTTTAAACTACAAAGAGCTACAGAAACATAGCATATTGTTATAGATGCAATAACAGTTGGAAAAGACATTGATCATTGCTAAAGTTCACTCATACATGATTTATGACTCTTAACTGCATTCACAGACCAGACTTTCCATTGGATCTGTTGATCATGATGCTTATTTTTTTTTCCTTTTTCAAATACATGAAAACATAATAACCACCAATTTACTTTTGATTGGAAAATAACAGCATGCTGTGATGATAGTTCTATACAAATCCAGCATCTGGGGCTGGGCTTTTACACTAAGCTTAATTCATTAATTCAATCTTTGCTCCCTGTTTAAGTAAATTGCCTTCTCATAATGTAGTTATTCTGACAAACATATGCTGTCAGCAATCTTCTATTGCTCAAGTATTTTGAAGCTGTTAAATGAGATTTGGTTATGACTAGCTATGATCACATACCCTCTATATGTTACTGGGTTTATCAGGCCTTGGTTCAGCAATTTTTGAGCCTCTGTGTTGTGCAAAATGTTGAGAGGGATCAAGTAAAGGAGAAAAATGGGTTTTGAACCAAAAAAGAGTTGGGATGTATTTCTAGCCCCACTGTTTGCCATATCCACCCTCTAGAGCAAGTTGTTTAATTTCTCTAAGCCTGCTTTCTCTTTGGTAAAATTAGGAAAGTCATTTCTGTCTCATAGATGAGAATTACCTATGATATCTATAAAGCATCTGGCATAATACCTGAAATTGTAGGTACAATCATCTGAGTCTGAAGCATTACAGTGCTGATGCTTCCCCAAACATGGTACTTCATCTCTTATCAACAACAGGTGAGTGTCCCCAGTTTCTGCATCAGACAGTCCCCTTCGAGGGTCAGAAAGGATAGAATTAGTCCAAAAAGTTATATCAATATCCTGCCATCCCAGTCACTTAGAAACTTTAGCACCCACAAGGAGAACAGTAAAGAATTTTTGAGGTCTTTCACTTAACAAGCATTAGTTGAACAACAACTGTATGCATGTGCTATGTATTTCAATCAAATGAATGTACAGATGGAATATTAATTGCATTCTTGCAAATGCAGGTAGAAATAGGAGAGTTCATGACTCTTGTAATAAGACTATATTATGCGATCACATGGTTTTAAATAGAAATTCAAAATTGTAAACTACCCTATTAGGCAATATTAGACTAGTTTCAAAGGTATTTCATGAAATTTGGAATGCCTTGTTCTTAGTTTGCCTACAGCTATATCACCCTCGTTATCCAATCTTGTCAGATTTCAGAAGCTAAGCAGGGCTGGGCCTGGTTAGTACTTGGATAGGAGACCACCTAAGAATACTAGGTGCTGTAGGCTTGGGAGAAGGACCTAGCAGCCCACTCCTGAAACAATCAGCCATAAAAAAACCCTATGAATAGTAGAGAAGCACTAACAATAGTGCCAGGCATGGCACAGTGCCCAGTAGTAGTCTTTTGTCTGTTGTATGTAGGGTCACTATGAGTTGGACCCAAATTGTTGTCACTTAACAACAACAACAACATTACTGTACATGGAGAGCCAACTATATTCTGAGTACTTAAATAATCTTCCTTATTCTTCCTAAAGCTCTCTGACATACATATCTTGGTTTATATTTTACAGATGCATAAACAGAGGCCAAAAGAGTCATGGAAATTTCCCAAAGTCACATGTCACATAGCTGGTAGAGCTTTGATTTAAACCTCAGTCTGTACGAGTACTGTACTTCAAAATGTGTCCTCTTGACCAATCTGCTATGCTGCTTCCATACAGATTAGTTCCTGAATAAGATTCCTTGCCCCCAAACTGGAGATAATGTATGTGAAAGTGATGATGTGTTGTGAAACACTATACAGATGTTAGTTATTACTTTAAAGTGGCATTTAGTGCATTGTTAACAAACATTAATATGACTGAGATGCACAGATGGTAGAGCCTTTAAAATTGATCAATCTACTCATCTTTTCATGATAACAAAATTTGAGACTGAGTTTATCGGGATACACATTTAAGGCAACAAATATTTGTTGAGCCTCCTATGCTCCCAGAGTAAAAGATGAATACACAGACTCCTTCCCCTTAAGGTATTCTTAGCTTAGTAGAGGAGACACACTTGAAAACTAATAAATTGTGTCTGTTTGGGGTGAATTCTTAAAGAGAAATATGTTCATAGTAGAGAAATAGCCAAGAGTAAAGAATGCTCACCTGTGCTGGGAAAGTGGCAGGGAGGGAGAGCGAATCATTACAAGTTTGCCAAACGCAAGAGGTACAGTCCCAACCACCTGTGACTTAAATCAGAGATTTATTACTCACAACCTGAAGGACAATAGTTCTGATAGCACATCTTGCTGCAGGCAGGAGCTGGGTTCCAGCTGCAAGCACATTAAATGACTGTCACATTTTTGCTGCTCTCCCCCCCTGCTTCTTGTCACTGAGGCACAGTAATCATGGGAAGTCAGAGGCCAGGGCTCCAGTGAAGCAGCATATTAAACCAGAGCCCCTGGATCTGATTACTCTAACCAGTCTTACAGATCTAGAAAGCGACCACTTGAAAGGAGAGCTCACCATCTCTCCTTGGTCAGCTAAGCAGGTGATACCTCTCATTGTCAGTAGCCAAAGAGGCCAGTGAGAAGTGAGCCCATCACCTGGCTTCCCTAAGCAGAGCAAGGCTAGGGCAGGCTCCTACTGGTGCAATCTTTAGACTAACAGAAGACTCTTAAGGTGATGAGGATATGAGTCCATGGATTATCCAGAGAAGACTTGGGACTAAGGGTCTCATCCTTTGGTGAGCCATCTCCCCAGTATCTCCAAAAGCTAAGAACCAGAATCATTTGCTGGATTTCACAGGCTCATTATAAGGGTAGAAGGTGAGGAAAACCTACCATCCTAGGCATTTAAAATAGAAATGACAAATGTGTTCCTGCATGTCTCTGTGTATCGGCCCTTGATGTGAAATAGTGTTAGGGGCAGGACTCAGGGAAGGCTTCCCCAGGGAAGTGGGGAAATATTAGCTAGGTCGAGTAGTGGCATGAGTGGGCAGAAGAGCTGTTTTCCAAGAAGAAGAAAACCATGGGCACACATCAGAAGCAGAGGGCTGGGCTCAGGGAGCTCTAAACAATGCAACATGTGCTGGAGGGTTTCATGCAAGGGCAGAAACACAGACATAACCTTGAAGAAAAGGTTATGTTCCATGGCTTGTCAGGGGCACATGGAAGAAACGAATGATGAAAATATTGAACTTGTTTCTTTAATCTGTAGGCTGTATGCTGTTAGTATAAAGTGGATTACGCATAAATACAGCATTGTGGCATTGTCATAATGTAAATGTCTCTTATTTGAAAACTAGAATTGAAAACTAAGTTGTATAATAAACACTACAGATGCCATCAAATTTCAGAGGAAACAGGGAAAGCAGAGGGAACTAGATCTATTTAGTTATTCTTCAGTTGTATATTCTATCCAGGAGTATAGGATGTATGGCAAGTATTTTATCTCTGAGGCTCAGAAAGGTAAAGTAACTTGCCCAAAATGACACAGATAACTGAGTCTCCTCATCCCCAAAGTGGCTACTTCTGCCTTCTAAGATCCACTGAGGTAGTCAGGGGAATCTTCCTGAGGAAGAGAAAGGAGGCCCTGTGGAAATGCTCCATAGCAGGTCTTAATGAGAGCCCTTTGAAACCAACACACTTTAAATTAACCGCCCCCCCCCCGATTTTCATAACTGGCATTAGTGCCTCTCATATTTCCCCTGACACCAACCAGATGCTAATGAGAATCATAGTCCTGCAGAACCCATCTGCCTGGGGGTCACAGGCTCTGGTCAGTGTCTGGATTGGGGTCCTTCTTCCTAGCTGAGAAGGTAACATCACCCTCTTCCCCCTACATTCATGCAACCTGGGCTTGCCAAGTCTCTGAGGTCCAACCCGCATCTCTGTGTTCTCCCAGAGTGTGCACTGGGTACCCAGGCTTGGGCAGCTGAAGCTGTCTGGTTTACTTCTCTGTCTGAAAGATAGAAATAATAATAGCTAACCTACTTGGTAAGGAAAGTAGGAGGAGGGGCTCCAGGTAACCCATTATTCCCTGAATGCTGTCAGCTAGGTGAAGCAAGCCCCTTCCCCCCACACCCAGCCCATCCTCCAGAAACATACCCTGTTCACACTGCAGCCTCTCAACGAAGCCAGCAGGCAGACAGGTTCTGAAGATGAAAAGGAGCCTGCTCTCCAGCCTTGCTCTGACCCAGCCCTGAGAACAGCCTACCGTCAGCCCAGAGCCCCTTCACACACTGGCTGTTTCTGAGCAAGAGGTGAATCCCAAGCCCCATCCCTACTGTAGAACCTCAGCACCTCAGACAGCAAAGCCTCAGTTTCCCTCTGTTTGTGTTCAGGAAGGACAGCTGAGGGAATCCTTGTTGTCCAAGGAAAGGGATCCATCTTCACTGACTTTCACTTCACCTCACTGCCTTCTCTTTCCTTCTCCTCCTCTCTTTTTTCTTTATTTCTTCCTATTTCTTTCTGTTCAATCTTTTCCTTCTTCTCTCTTCTTGCCTGCCTCAGTATAAAGAATGGAAAAGCATAGATTGGAATTACATATTATTAGGAACTTCAGCTCCACTATTATTCAGCTATGAGACCTTGGGAAGGCAATTTTACCTTGCCAAGTTTTGGTTTCTTCATTTGTACAACATAAATAAGGGGCTGGAGTTTAATTGGTAGAGTTGGTAGAGTGCTGCTCCATACTCTCTGAGGACCTAGGTTCAATCCTCAGCACTGCAAAAATGAGAGTAGGATGTGGCAGCCTATTCCTGAAACAATGGGTTGCTATAAGGACTATGAGTTGGACCCAACTTGAAGGCACTTAAAAATAATAGCATTATAAATAATGGTAGTAGTTTGTGTACAGATTTCATTTATCTAAAATGCTTTAGACAGGAAGTGTTCCAGATTTTGAACTTTTTTAGGTTTTGGAATATTTGCATATACATAGTGAGATATTTGAGTGATAGAACCCAATTCTAAGCACAAAATTTACTTACATTTCACCCACACCTTATATACGTAGCCTGAAGGAAACATAGTTATGCACCTACATTTTGACTGCAACCTATCACACAAGGTCAGGTGTGGTATTGTCCACTTGTGACACCATGTCAATACTCAAAAAGTTTCAGGTTTTGGAGAATTTCAGATTTCAGGTTTTCAGAGTAAAGATGTTCAACCCATATTTGTTGTGAAAATACTTGAGTTTTAATCTAGTCACTAATAGGTGCCATCTAATTAATTCACTAATCAACCAGAGTCCTCTGTGTGTGAGGCAGTTTTACATTTCAGGAATAGAGCAGTGAGCAGAAAAAAATACTCACTTTCATACTTTTCTAATCGATCATTTCTTAAGTATCCATTTCAAATTTAGTTCTACTTTGGAGGCATCTTCCTGCATACCAGTGCAACTGAATATAGGAAGGAATAAAGAAGGAAGGAAATACCCAGTTTCCTTCAACCAGGGAAGCAGCTTTGGGAAAAATAGTTTAATATTTATACACCAATTCATTGAGAGATTGTTGATAGAATTCTGTGTTCATACTATGTCACTCGGGATTCATGGTTGCAAGCAACAGAAACTAACTCTGGCTGTACAAAGCAAAGAGGAGATTCCTTGGAAGGATACTAGTGGGAGGCTAGAGAACCAGACTTGGTTGGAGCAAGGTATTCTAACAGGTACATCCACCTGCTGGTCAAGAGGGCATCAAAGACCCTGAGATATCACCACTGTCATCACCACTCTACCACTGCCAGCATGAGCTGACTTCTACCACATTGCCAATTGCTGTCATAGAACAGAGATGCAACATCCTGCCTCTTGGCTGTACCAGAGAATATTGGAAAGATCTGAGCACAAGGCTTCCAAAGTCTAAGCAAAACACTGTGAATTGCTTTGCTGCCAAGACAACTCACACTGAAGGAGAAAGAGATTCCCACTTGTCAGGAGGGTTGGATTCTGGACAATGAGAAAACTGACACATATCTATCATACTATTATTCCTTTTTTCCCTGTTTCCATTGAGATTGGAAAGACCAAAACAGCAAGCTTAACCTTTTCTTATTAGAAAGGAATAAAACATTGCTGGATACAACCTGCCATTGTTAACAAGAGGAAGATTCTAGTCCAATGAGCCTTGATTTTAATTTGACTGAGAAAGTATTCTCTCCAAGAAGATCCTAGTATCAGGCCTGCTCAGCAGAGAAATTGTACTTCTAAGTTGTCTTGTCATCTGTGATTACAGCATCCAGGTGTTTGTGTGATGGATGTTGGGCCTGTCTATTCAAGCAGCTGTTATCATCCTGCATAGAATATAAACAGAGAAAAATATCTCCATTTCACCATATGTCAAAAGAGCAGTAATTTCCAAAGGCCAGAACAAGTTCATAGTGCGTTCTTTGGAACAATTCAGCTGACCATGGGACAAAGGTCTTTTCAAGTTAATTCTTCAACTATTTAATAAACATCAGCTTTTCCTCATTATATTGCACATTGAGAGAAGAAATACACTCAATAGCACAAGCTAGTCAGATGAAGAGACTAAATTATATGAAATAACTTGGAAGATCAGAAAACAGTTCACAAATTCAGGCTTTACAATCAGCCAAGCTTGTTTCAAATCTTATTTCCACCACTTAATAGCTATAGGACTTGGAGCAAATCTTCTGATCCTACTTTTCTCATCTACAAAGTAGGACCAATAGTAACAACATGTCTCATTGTTATGTATTGATATTATTATAACATCTAACTCATCCTATAAGTTATAAAATGGTATACACAAAATAGTAAGAATAATGCCTAGCATACAGTATGAATTCAAAAAATGTATACATTGCAATTGCTATAAAAGCAAAGGTCTATATGACATTGGGATAAAAGTGAGAACTACAAGGGCTGGGGTTTTGCTCAGTTGGTAGAGTGCTGCTCCACACTCTCTGAGGACCTGGGTTTGATCCTCAGCACTGCAAAAGTGGGAGATGGACATGGCAATCCACTCCCGAAGCAATCTCAAAACAATCAGCCATTGAAAACCCTATGAGGGTCGCTATGAGTTAGACTCGACTCAATGGCACCTAACAACAACAACAACAACAAAGAAAAAGAATAAAAAGAGGTACCACACGCAGATAGAATGACAAACACAAAGGCATCTTCATCAAAATTCATTGCGTTTACTGTTTTTCTGGTTGTGTGTATAAAGAAATAAATGATCCACTTTCAAGGCCCTCAAAGCCCAATGCTGGAAATGACCCAGTAGATCCCCATTAAGATTAATATAAATTTTGATCCAATCTTTGAATAGGACATTTCCTCCTTATAATATTGATTCAACTCCCACATATGAGTGAGAACATGTGGTGTTTCTCTTTCTGAGCTTGGGTTCGTTCACTTAAAATAGTTTTCTCTAATTCCATCCATTTTGCTGCGAATGACCCTATTTCATTTTTCTTCATTGCTGAATAGTATTCCATTGTGTATATATACCATAGTTTTTTTATCCATTCTTCTGTTGAAGGGCACTTTGGTTGATTCCATATCTTTGCTATTGTGAAAAGCGCTGCATTGAACATGGAGATGCAGGTGTCTCTGTGGTATGATGACTCATCTCCCTTTGGGTAAATTCCCAATAGTG